>JARKHS020013502.1:0-57023 GCA_030143305.2 Amblyomma americanum
GGGCGTTATTATTTAAGCCGGCGCTTACAGAAAAATCACTCACGTCGGAAAACAAAATAACCATCTTCTCTTCGGTTCTAATAACTCACTAGGGACACCATAAAATCAACCCGCGAATAATAATTTTTTTTTGTGCGTAACCTTTCTTTACCAAGCGTCTATGAAGCGCCTCCGCAAATTAGTTTTTTTTTTTTTTACTGATACGACAGTTAAAAAATACTGCACCTTGACTTCATGGGTACCTTTCCAAATGCGATTAAATCGTGCCGCAAGTAAAGAAAGACGTCTGATAAGACAAAGCCAGCTTGCATATACACACAGTTTTAACAAATAGTTGCAGACATCTACCGACGGATTTAAGCCAATACCGGTGGGGTCCTGCAGAAGCCTAATAGAACGCGAAAGAAATGAACTTTTTAAAGGTAAAATGCGCCTTGCTGTATAACATTGAAAAGTTCGTTTTGGTTACAAAATAAGAGCTGCTATTTCTGATATGAAAGGATCACACTTGTAAAGATGTATCTGGGTGTTTTGAGTAAACAGCTTCGGATATGGGTAATGAAATGGGAGTAATTTTTTGTCTGATACGTTTAGATTGTCCCACTTTTAAAAGCGCTTCTTATTTTATTTCATTCGCTAGAACAAATAGACAAGCAGCATATACAACTTAAAGTTGTCTTTTCTTAGTCTATTCTTGAGTAAACAAAGTAAACAAAAAACCTAAAAATTTTACTTAACAGGAACGCGAACTGAAGTTTACTTCTGTGTTTCCAGACCCCCTTGTTTTATATTCAAGCCTTTGAATTATACATCTCTCACTCTATTTTTACATGCATGTAAAATTAAAACAAACATCCCTTCAAGGGTCCTTAGCTTGAAGGGCTCATCGGTTAAGATGAAGCTCTGACAGCCAGCGGGCAGAGTAAGTCTGGCATCGAACACTGTTCGCCTGCTTTCATCACTCCCAAGCTCTGTTTCCAGGGCGCAACCGCGCGCAGCTGTGCCGACAGTTCTCCGTATTGCGCCCCCCAAGGCCGCGTCGTTTTTTCATTATCTTTCCCCGTCCTCATTTGCCGTTTCGCTAACCGTTTACAGCCCTCGGCGTCCCGTCGCTGCTCTCATTTCCTTCGCCACCCGAGCTGAGCGGGTATCTTGGAGTGCAGCTCCTCGAGGTGGCAAACAGAGTTTTCAGAATGCTTAATTGCGTCCGCCGCCGCCGCCTCCGGGCTAGCGGCGGAGCCTTTGTTTCCGGCTTCGCACGGGGACTGGCTTGCGGTGCTCCAAGCGGAGGAGGAGGAGGCTGCCAACGCCGCCGCAAAGATAATGAGAGAGCGCTTTGCGCTTGTCTCTCGCAGTTCCTCCCGGCGATCCTGTTATCTTGGACGAAGACGGAAAGCAGCTGCAGGGACTCGTGGGGCCTTACAACGAGGGAGACCCACTCACGCTGACGTGCCAAGTGGAAGTTGGTAAGGGTCGTCGCCCCCGCAAAACTACGCGGCGTTGTCCTAACTGGAGCAAAGTTTTGGTGGAAGACCGCGGTACTTTGCCGACGCTGCTGAGAAGGAGCGTTGGGCAATGCCGCTCCGCGTTATATTGCGGGGCTGTAATTGTAAGCTTGAGCAATCTCCTTGCAGCACTCAGTTTTCAAGCTTTACATGAGCACTCGTTTCACACCATTGTATATATGTGGATATTTTTGGGCTCCTTGACACTGTCCGCATACAAAAAGTTCTTAATGTTTATGGTGTGCTGTCTGAGGAACTGCAATGGCACTATACCGCTTGATGTGTCCCTATACTAGACTGACTGCTTGCTCTTTAATGTTGTTTGTCTTGCAGAGAAGCGCTCTTTAGCAATCGATTCTAGCTTTTCTTAGCACGCAGCTTCGCTCCATATATCATCTGTTGAGCAGGCACGATGTTTTTTTTTTCCTTTTTTTAGCCACAAGTAAGCTCAGTTCGTTCCCAGCTTTACGCCAAAAATAATGAGATATGTATTTTTAGTGCTCCAACTTTCGTACTGTTTTTTTTTTCTCTGCACTTTATTGTTAAAAGTGGTCGAAATTCACTCGGAAGTAAGAGGTGTACAGCTAATTCGCAATCCCAGTCTCCTCTTCTTGGAAACGTAATCTTTTAGTAGTCATTTACTTTCCTCCTTGTGTCACGCGCATTGGACTTACGTATTACCAAGCGAAGACCCCGTTAGCCGAAATCCCAAAGCAAATAAGTTATGTCCAAAAAGGTGAAATTAAAACTATGACCCACTATAGCAAGCATAAGAATCGTGAACTGAGCTTTCCTGCGAAAGGTCTAATATTTTAGGAATCTTCTTTTAGTCAAAAACTTTGAGCATAGAACGTTTATGTTACTTATGCGACCGCTGCACCGTCTCTCTGAGAAAGCCAGCACTTCTAATTCTGTGTAGGATTGTAGCAATGCTCTTGACACGCTTTTTACATTACTGCCTTATTCTTGACCAGAGACGATTCTCAGCAATGACATAACTTGAACCTTTTATTGAATAATTCTCACAAATTAACATGATCGTTGCCAACACAGCTCATCACTAAAAGCTTCATTATTCAGCTTAATGTACTGTCGACAATCCAGATTTTTCATCGCGCACCTAATTGACGATCATTAAGTCAAATATGCTTTTTAAATGAGCTATTGCAATTGCAATAGCTCATTTTTCTTTCAAATTTTCTTCTCGCTAAATAAATATAGGCAATGCATAGCGCCGCAGTACGAGGTGCCGCCTACGCTTCGACCCAGCGATGCTCTTAGAGGCCTAAATGGGAACAATATAAACAAGTGTCATTAGAGAAACACAAACAAAACGGTGCTGAAGAGTCTCCTGCAGCACATCTCGCAATTCATGCTGCTTATGTACGGCTACACTTCGCGCACTCATTCCACTACCGTATATAAAAAAAAAACACTAGCAAAACGGACAGAATTTATTCCTCCAAATACCTGCAATTACACAAGCCTTCTTTTCAGCATAGCTTGAACGATCCGCAGTTCCCTTTGTTGCCTGAAAGTCCTTATGGCAGTGAGGTATTTTTTTCCGACATTTTGTGTAGAATCTGCCAAAGATATACTGCAAAATATATGAACATCGTGGAGGTATTTTAGACGACGACCTGGGTAGTCACCGCTCTAGATAAATTTGCAGTAAATCCTAAAAAAACGTTAAAGAGGATTAGAAAAAGCAAATGTTAGCACGTGTTTGCCAAAAACAAAAGGTAGAACTCTAATTGCTCAAACCGCGCGTCGAGTTGCTGTGCTAGCAACTGTCCAGACAAACATCCGCCCCTAAAAAGAAAAAAAAAGCACTTAAGAAGTTAAGAAAACCGGGAAAAGAAATGAAAACGCGAAGCGCGTGGTTTGTTGTGAAGCGTGTTGTCTGTGTGCTACGCGCAGGCAAGCCCCGTCCGGCCGTTACCTGGTGGAAAGACTACGCCCAGCTCGACGAGTCGTACTTCTTCTCACCGGACGGCTCGTTGGTCAAGAACAAGCTTGAAGTGGCCGCTATCACGCGCAACGACCTCCTGGCCACTTTCACCTGCCAGGCGGCCAACAACAACATCACCATACCGGCCTCGGTCTCCATCACGCTCGACCTCAACCGTAAGCAGCGCCCAAGCGGCGAACACCGCAATACAAGCGAGCAACGCACCCCCCCCCCCCCCCCCCACCCCATTTCTTTCAGCGTCGTCCGTCATGGTTTACGCGTGGTCCATAAGGCGTTTTGTCTGCCAGCCGAACGCACACTGCCTCCGCTGTGGAGCTGCTAACCCCACTCGTGAGGCCATCCAAGCTTACGCGTCCATAAACAGGATAAATGGCGACGACTTGGCGCTTTTAAGTGGAGATCTCAATTGAATTGTGATATAGGGCGAGCTCAATTGCGCCCACTAAGTTTAGGTGGGAGGAAAGAAAGGGTTTGTTTAGAAACGGGCACAGAAATCTCACAGCTAAAATGTTGACGGCAAATGGAAAGGACTTATTCGAAGGAAGAAACAAGAGGATAACAAGTATTACACCGTGAAGTAAATAGTCAGGTCTAGTGAGGAATGTGCGAAATGCAGAGAGCAGTGAGGACGATGGCAAGCCGTTCTAACGTCAAACACTAGCGGCGAAGGTTTGGTGGTAAGCGGTGAAGAAAGAGAGGCTATTAAATTTAAAACTTTTTTCAACATTTGCTCTCATCATGCTGCTCTTTTTTGGGGGGTGGGGGGGGGGCGGCAATAGTCCAAGAACGTTTCTCAACACACCGACTAGGTACACACTTTCCACATTTCCTGAGGCACACCGGGCGGCGGGGTTTTTTCAGGACCTCTTCGAAATCAGGATACCGGATAAACCCCAGCACGTGCCGGCGATGGTTTCATGGTTCTCAAGGCTACTCTGAGGAAAACAGGGACAGAAGGGAAAGAGAAATCCTAGCGGCGCTTCAAAAGACGGGGAAAAAAGAGGATCCAACTGAGTGTCTGAGTGCTTTTTCATGGCCAGAGATAATTCTCCCTTTTACTCAGTAAAAAGCGATGAAAACCTCAAGGAAAGTGTTCACGACTGTGCGAAGTGCCCGACAAAATAAAAGGCATGCGGGCTACTTTCTACCGCCCATAAGCTTTCGAGCTAAGTTTTCTCATGCGGCACTAAAGTGCGTGGGATGAAAGGAAGTGGAAGACAAAAACAAAAAGCACGTCACGCGAGGCTTGTGTTTACTAAACTGAAATCTTTGGGCGTGCTGTTTTCTCCCTTCCACAGAATCCTCGAGGACGTCTGAAAAAGGGGCCTTCCCCTATTGCAGCACCTGCATGCGTTGGTGAAGTTTCGGTGGGCTCAGCGAGTGACTTCATGCTTTTTTTTTAATTGTTGATTTGGTCTAGTAGGCTAGCTTCTCCTTACTGCTAACGCTTATAATCAACGATAGTCTTGCTTTGTGACGGGCCGAAACGCGCAAAAAGAGTTTTTCCATCCTAAAAGCATTGTTACTGACCATGGAAACGGAATTACTTGTTTTTTTTCTGCACGGTCATCTACATACATTCATGGCTTACCATTTTGGCCTAATTCCAGGTTTTAGTTTTCGCATATCGTTATTGGTTTATATTAATCGCGGGCCCATAATTTTTCGCCTTTATCAAGGCGAGTTAGCGTAGTTTAAGGCATGTTTTGTGCTGATGCCTACCGTCTACAGAAGCGGCCGCTAGGGCATTTGCGTCAGCAGCCTCGGCAGCTTCTTGACTGTTTAAGCTCAAGACCCAACCTAAGAGCTACAACAATACAGAAAAGAGGCAGAAGTTTCAAAGGTGCCTGCCAGGTTGCTGAGATCTTTCGTCCGCCAGCAACCCTGTGTCCAAAAACAAGCCTGGATGCCTTTGCTTGTTTTCCCGGTTGTGTCTTAATACGGGCTACGATTAATAATTACCTCAATTTTTTTTCGATCGAATTCAACTAAGTGATTTAGGAAGATCTAAGCGTGACTAGCAAGAGATGGCAAACTAAAGAAAAATAGATAATTTACAAGTGAACAAGACGGCAAACGACGTGCGATAAATCGAAATTGCGCTCAACCTGCTAATGAGGCTTGCCCTCATTACACCCGTCATTAGCCACACGAAAGCAAATGCGCCGAAGTCATTTGTGCAGGTAATCACAGGAGCAGCAAAATCTACCTCGCTTCCTGTTGAAGAATAGGGCTGAAAAAAACGCCTTCGCATTACCATTCGTTTCCCGGCGTCTTTTTGACTTATTCCGCGGCCCCTGCTCTAACTCCGTTTGTAGGAGGAAAATGAGCGTTTGCAGTCTCGCTTTAATGAGCTGTGCAGAAGGAAAGCGGAAGAGAGAAAGACGTAAGCGAAGGAAACGCTCAGGCGAGCTTCAAGTCATCCGTACAAGATCATTTATACTAGCGTACAAGACCCATTTGCGCCGGTTTCTCCTATTTTTTTTTTTTAATGACAAACTATTTGTCACGTCCGTACCTGTTCTTCCTTCTCCCGTTATGTGAAGTTCTCAAACATGGCTTGTGTCCGTCTTCTCGAATAGTGGTCCTACAGCTGGGTAAGAAGCTGGTAACTAGTTTAGTTTGAACTAGACGCTTCCTTCTACCATGCAGTCGCTGCGAAAACTTGTGGTTTTTTACAGGCGTTGAAAGCGTACTAAATGCAGGATCTATATAAAGGGTGTTTTACCTAAGACTTTACTCAATTTTTAAAAATAGGCTTTTTTAGTCAAAAGAGCGCTTCTTTCGGCATAGCATGATCAGCGGTGTAGTACATCAGAATACAGCTATGACGTGCTAATTAGCAGACTGCCTAACTAATATTCAATAGATAAATTTTTATCTATTAACATTAGGCTCTTTAATTATTGAGAAGCGTGTAGCCCACTGTAAGTAATATTATTATCAGTTTTTAGTATTTCGAAAATGCGGTTACCCTCGGGGCTGTGGCCCAACGAATTTTGGCTATTTCGACACGTTACATGCACTGGAAAGGTTGCTTTGCCTGCCAGCTTATCTAAATTGCATGTATTTTGGTGCGATGTAGCCAAGATTTGTCGGGCCACAGAGCCGAGGGTAACCGGGTTTTCTAAATTACAAACACTGATATGAACATTACTTACGGTGGGCTACGCCTCTCAAAAATTAAGAAGCCCAACAGGAAAAGTTGGAACGATAACTTTTCAGTAATAGTTAACCAGTGTGCTAGTTACCAGGTCTTAGCTTCATTCTGATGTACTACACCGCTGACAGTGCTATGCCGAAAAAAAGCGCTCTTCTAACTCAAAAAGCATATTTTTTTTTAAATTATGCAAAGTCTTGGCGAAACACCCTGTATAAGAAATATAGCTTTAGTAGGAGCATTTATACAAATCCTACTAGTTACTATACAAAAAGAACTCCGAGAGCTATTTTTATGCAGCGAGTGAACGTCAATTCTCTTCACGGTAGATTCACACGACGAGTGAATTCGCGGAATACTTTATGACGTCATGGTATCCGCGTGTATTTTCCAGGCAGATGAAAAGAGAACACGAGAGAGCCAGCGGAGCAGCACAGCTCCCACACGGCCTAGCATAGAGAAAGTGTTCCGTCATTCGTTGTACATGTACCTATAGACTAGTGCTAAGAGCACTTAAAGGCCCTTCTAAGTGTTTGTGAAAGTGTCCTGTCATAAGCTTGCCACGCGAGTAAAGAAAAGAAACGGCAACCACTTTGAGCTGCAAGGCGCCATTCTTTTTCAGTACGATAACATTAGGCGTGCCATGAAGGGGTAAGCTGTCCTGCATCAGCGTTTGTCTGAAGCCTCCACCTGCCAACCGGAGAATTTCTCTCTCTCTACCTGGCGCCTGCCATTTTTGTCAGGTGGCAGTTGTAGAGTGAGAAATCCCGGGCTAAGAATGACTCATCAATTATTATTAAAGGAAGCGATCATGGATAGAAATGTAATAAGATCGATATTCGTAATTGGAATAGAATTGAAAACTGAAGAGTCATAATCGGAATCGAATGAGATTTGGAATAGATTGGTGAGCGAAACGCAATAGAATAAGAATTTGGTTAGAGTGACGAAGGAAATAAAAATGCTATCGAATTTCCTCCGCATCAATACAATTCATTGCCCGTAATTTTTTTTCATCCCTCATCTGAGTTTTTCCGCTGCCACAAACTCTACTGAAAGACCATCTCGCTCGGCCACAAACTAGTTTGCATTGCATTTTAGAAAACGCAGAAGTGCGCACAGACATGACTGAAAGCTGAAAATGCAGGCACGAAGCTCTTCGTTCTTTAAGTGCCCGATTGCATTCTCTCGAAAGTACCAGGCCGTTCGATGATGAATCGAACATGAGGCTGGTTACTCTGCTGAGCTAACGCGTGGCAGAATTGAAATAAGGGGACGAAGTATAATGGTGCCCTACTGAAGCGACAGAGCACATAAAACATCTGCACATAACGCATGGAAGTATCCGCAAATCCCTTTCACAGTGAACTTCATTTCTGAGCTATAATTCTTTACTTCTAACATCGCTTGAGGCTAGTCAGTGCTGATTCGTTCCGTCGTGTGAATCTACTTCAAGCCGCGATAAAGAGGGGGAGGGGGTTCAGGTAGCGGTGGTGTGTCTACTGGCTTTGAGCGACCTATCTCTATCCACCTCTTTTTTTTTTATAACACTTCAGAAGTGAATGACGCCGGGACGAAAATGATCTACGTCGAAGCAATCCGAGATGGGGCTGAGGCGAGAGGGTCAAATTAATCGCTGCCATCACGCAATCGCTAGAGCAAGAAACATCGTCCCAATAAAGAGAGCGTCGGACAGTCGGGTAACGGCGTCCGGCGAAAACCCTCCAGAGAAGCCCAAACAAATTGCTCAATAGCTGCACGGCCATTACTCAACCGCTTTTAACAGCGGCACCGAGGCCTATATAACGGCTCGTGTTGACGAGATACTCGAACGTTCAGACCGAAGCACGGAGGTATATAGCGCGCAACACGGAGCGCAGTTGGTAGCACAAGCGATTGTCGAAGGTTATGTGCGGCGAGCTATCTTTAGTACGTGACAAGAAGCCAGCGAACGAAACATGCTTCACGTTACTCCGTTTTACTTCTACGCTGTCAGCTATACACTCTCCCTGCCCCCTAACTCCCCCCCCCCCCCCCCCCCTCTACGTCCTTTCACCCTCCAACTTGCTCCTGTGCCTTACCACAAGGCCACGCTCTTTTTCTTATATCTTCCTTTACAAGTGCTCGGCCGCTAGCTGCGTGTGTGTGTGTTCTCGGTCAACAAGAAAGGAGGAGGCACTCTCACGCTGGACGTAACGGCAAAGTAATTGAGCGCCGTTTCTGTAACGAAGCATGCGCTAAGCAGGGCCCTGTCATGTGCACAGCGGCGAGACAGCGACAACAAGGCGAGCGCGCAGAAGAAGCACAAAGAGCGAGAAGAAGAAAAAAAACTGAAAATGGCTAATGTCCGGGATGGTAGTTCGGGCCAGCAGCGTTAAATACGGCCCCGGACCAGAAAACCAAACAATGGCCCGTGCGTGCTTGGCGTATCGAGAATCACCCTGACGTGTCCGGACTGGACAACGCTACGCTGCCGCGCCACCGGTCTCTTAATATTTTTCCTCGTTCTTTTTTATTCTACTCCGTCTCTCTTGCGCTTCCAGCCCCGGAGCATGGTGGCCGGCGGCCTTCGAGACTTGGAGCCATTGTAGCTTTTCCTTCGCAAGTTAGCCTCTGTGCTTCTGGTTAGCAAAAAGGCACGACTGATGCCCAACTGTGCCACGATGGAACAGATACAAACTCTTGTTTCTTTTTTTACTTTCTTTTTATCGCTTTCTGAGAATTGGACATTCTCTTCTGCGTAGACGTTAAGCCGTCTTCCTCGAAAATCCCTCAAGCAAAAAAACAAAACAAAACAAATATTTAGCACGTGGCTCATCAGTATGCAGTTTGCACTGCTATGCGGCTGACTGCGTCAACAAGGGTCATTGCAGTGCAACTGGAAGTATTGTAATCGCTACGAAGCATCATGTACACTTTTTTTATTTTTGTTTGCATATTTGCCCCTTCTTGGTGCTGTCCATGGCTCTACTGCAGGCTTCCAAGCGAGCGTGTAGCAGTATCAAATTAATGCAGTTTTCATGCTCTGTGTTTTAATGATCACACTGTAGAATAGTCGAGAAACGCAGCTTTGCCTCCCATGACAACGGCACTGGGGCGTCGCTTCTGGCCGCGTGTGTCTCGGGTAAAGTAGGTGAAACCGGAAGCACCATGTGGCTGTTTATCGTTGTACAGCCTTTCATTTTTTTTACAATAGAAACGGACGCAAATTCCACTTAACCGTGAGCTCCGGACGCGGGGGTTTGGAGGGGGGGGGGGGGGGGGAATATATGGCGAAACAGCAACACCAGGAGTGAAGGAAAAAAGCAGAATATATTATCGAGCGTGTTTTGTGAGTATGGGTTTACGGAGCGTTCGCTAACCATCTAACATGCTGTAGTCGCCTTTACTGTCTAGCTTATTTGGTGCTCTACAATTTTTTCAGGGTGTAACATCCCCTACCCTTCGCTTGCCACGCGATAAGTTATTCGTCCATCCTCTTCATGTTGCCAATGTGTGCTAAATCTTTTTTTTTGCACCTAGGATGCTTCGTCACCAATAGCAGCTTTACATTTTTACCCATTTTTTACCCAGTGGCAGATTTATCCTTTTTTTTCTTTGCATCTACATAGGAAGCTAATGTTGCTAGCTGCCACAAAAAGCTTATCCTAATATTGCACCTTCAGTCTGTTCTGCTAATCCCGGCATGAATTAGACTGTCTCTGCCCATCTTACCTTGAGAGGCCAGCTGCCTCAAAAAGCTTATCCTAATATTGCACATTCAGTCTGTTCTGTTAATCCCGGCATGAATTAGACTGTCTCTGCACATCATAGCTTGAAACCACATCATTAATCTATCCGTCCTCCTTAGCACGAAATTTTTTTCTTTGTAATTCTGAACAATGCCCCCTTAATGTAATACCCGTGTTCTTAGATCTCCTTTTTATTAAACCCCACTACTTACAGTCTCCGCTTGTCGTGAACCGCCGTGCGGTCCCATTAGACTGGCAAAAACATCATTATCCAGCGAGCGATCAACACTTATCAATATTTATTGCTTAGCTGTCTATTTCAGGAGTCCGAATCAGAGTCATTATATTAGCTTTAAATGCATAATTAACAGGAAACTACTTATTTCGAGCTTTTACTGACTTTATCACTTCATTACACTTCGCCTGCACGGGAATAGTAAGAGGGTAATGTTCAGCATTGCATGGCAATTTCTTTGTGCCAAGAGAAGTAATAGATCCTTACTAAACAAGGCAACAAAACAGGAAAAGTTGAACTATCGCTCGAAGACACAGAAGTATTATGTGCGTGAATAGTGGCATTAAAAAAAACTTAACATTCACGAGAGAAAAAACACGCCTTAGCACTGCGGCACACCCCAATGAAAATATGAAGTCCAAGCCATATACAAATACAAGGAACGTACTGCCCCCCCCCCCCCAAAGAAAAAAAAAACAATACGCCTTGTATGTGTTCTATGAAGCCTAATTGCCCATTCTACTTCGCCTGCTGATTGTTTTTCTGCGGCTTCACCCTTTCAATGCGCGCCACTGCCGCTCGCAGTGAAGCCGCTGGACGTGACGATCCAGCCTCCCGAGCGGCCCCTGTCGGCCAACAAAGAGGTGGAGCTGGTGTGCTCGTCGAGCGGCTCGCGGCCGCCGGCTACGCTCACGTGGTGGAAGGGCGGCCAGCAGATCCGTCCCGCGCGGGACTCCGAGGACGCCTCGGGTGCGGCGGCCGGCGGAGGCCTGAGTGCCAGCACCTCGGTGCTGCTCTTCACGCCCACCGTGGACGACAACAACCGCATCCTGTCCTGCCGCGCCGAGAACAAGGCCATACCCGGCAGCGCGCTCGAGGAAGGCTGGAAGCTGGAGGTCTACTGTAAGCCCCCTTCTCTTTCACTGTTCTCCTTTGATGATGTCGGGGAAAGAACTCTCTGGTTCTGCGAAGCAAGAATTATTAGCCCCCTGTTCGGGACGGACGATGATGACAACATTGTACCCGCCATCGTTTAGACAATGCTCTCGCATCCTTCGTCACCGCTGTTCCACTTTGTTCTGAATTCATTTTGAACATAACTTCGCTGTGTGCGTTGCGGCATAGATGTGCCAAAACCAGACATTTGCAAATATAAAACATTCAAGTAGCAAATATAGCACCGCGATCTGCACTTCGATCCTCGCATCGAAGAGCCGGCGCTAATCGACATTTTGAACATAATTCGAATCAGCCTTGAATAATCTGAAAATTTTTGCGATCGACAAATAACGCTTCAAGAATGGAGATAAAACAAACAAGCCGTACGTCTTCGTTGCACCGTGGCGTGAATAAAAAGGAAAAAAAAACGTAGGGATAGTTTAAATCCAGTCTGCGTTTAAAAATTTATTCTCTATTTCTCTTTCTCGCTCCAAGTCATTTTTCTGCCTCTACTATGCACGTTATTCAGAAATTTCATGCGCTCTTTTTACGTCCATAGCGTAAATTTCAATTTCAATTCATTTTTCAATAAGTGTATTCATAGACATTAACCTACGAGAGTAGTATGACAAAGGTCGTCATTTTCACCCCTCATTGTTAAACGTTATTTGTCATTCAAGCTTGCTTCCTCAGTGACATCGATCAATCATCTTTGGGCGGAGCGAGACAAGGGGACAAAACAATTTAACGAGGGTAATGCGGAGAGGTCGGACCGAAATACACGCTTCTCTACCCCCTCGCCGCGAAGCTGGAAGGACACGCAAATAAAGATGACAGACGATGATGGAAGAGCGCAGACAAGCTATGCAAATGGAGCCCTGTTTACATTATCTACACGTGTACGTCGAGGTCCAGTGTATGCCTTCGCGTATTTACATAAATACAAAGTCTCGCGTACATGCATGCATATCGGCATGTTTCTATGGGGTCTTTTTTTTTTCGTTCACAGCTTATTTTCAGCATCAAGAATAAGTAGTGCACTGCTGTTTGAATTGCACGATTGTGCTGGCCTTGGTGGGTAAAGCAAACACTACTTTCGGGCCTCAAATTTGTGCTCGCTTTTTTTATGTCATGCATGTGGGAATTATTTAAGTTATGCGCGTTTCGTGTCTGCGAAGCATTTGTTGTTCCTATGGCTTGCCTGCGATGAATCTAAAAGAAAAAAAAAGAAAGGAAGCCTGAAGGCATGAGAATAAAGAAGCCCGCTGCAGCTGGTACATTGCACTCAGCTCACGTTTCTTCTCGCCGGAACTCGGCAAGAAAGTTCTGCTTCCGTCTTCGGCCTCATCGCGTCAGGAGATGGCTGCCTCCAGTTTTCTCCTTACAGCGTTTTTTGTTTTGTTTTTGTGCATGTTTCCAGCATTCTTCATTGTTTTGGGCTGATATCAAAGAAAGTAGCCGCTGCTTGGATGCCTGTAAGCAATGAGCAGATGTAAAAAAAAAAAGGTGCAAACCCAGCGTCAGCATTTTGCCTCGCTGACGCGTCAGAGGCGCTGGGAACTGGGCAGGGGGACTGGGAGGGCGGAGGGGGGTCATTGTTTGTTCCTTTTTTTTTAGGACACTCTCCGGGTTTAAACCAGTGTAGCGTCTCGTAAAAGAGATGTCAACTGATGAACGGGAGGGGGACGGTCTAAAATATTACTGCTTAAAACCACAACACCTTTTTGATTAATATTCGAGATATCAGTCATTTGCAGAACTCGACAATTTTCGGCGAAGTCCACCACGAACGATTTGACAACTTCCTATCGGGGTTAATAACGTGTATGCGACAGTGGATATTTTATAAAAATGTATTATCGTGCCGCGGCTGCAAGAACAGTCCTGGAGTGTAAACTCCACTCAACCCTTCCCTCAACCCGTCACTCACTCAACCCATCAGGAGTGCAGCAGCGGCGCTGTGATCATTGAGACATGCGAGGACTCCTCTGAGAGCCTTATACCGTAATAAGTGTGCACAAGACAAGAGATTTCACCGCGGTGGTTGTGACAGGCCAAGAATACGAAGTAAGCAAAATGTCAGATTTGAAAAAAGAGAGAAGTGCTATGCGTACAGCGGAGACTTCTTGCTGGTCAGTTTGCCATCTCTACAGATATTATAATTTCTTGTTTGATTATTGTTTGCAGGGAGGGTCGTGTGCTCAAGTGAACTTAATCATGTGCCTATTTATCAAAAACACCTCCGTCTAAATGATCCAGCGTTTCTTATTTTCAGACGCCATTAAAGAGGCGCCCCTATTACAAATAATAACAAATCCATTTCAACGTAATTAAGACTTCGATAAGTGAATTCTAGGCGTTTATAAGCTAGTGAATTCATACCCAAACAAAAGCGGATTCCCTTCATAAGCCATGGCCTGGCTTCCTTGGTGAGCGCTGAAAGCGTTGCCCAGCAAAAAAACGCCCCGAGGATTAGAGTAAAGCTAATCCAAGATACCATAGAGCGAACCAGCTCTCTTCACGCCTTAGTACAACGGCTTATTTTGATACACAGGAGGGTAAACTTTCCCGACCCGTATTGTTTGTTCTGCGCTTTAAATTACTTCCTTTCTGATCTAATGCACACAACTAGATGGTTTTTGTCGAGCTTTTCTACTTTAGGGCAGCAGCCTGCCTCCTCTAAATACAGATCCTCAGTGCAGCTTTCTCGTTCCAATATTGACTGTAAGCTTCAGAATATCTAAGTCCTTTGCCCGGCGTTCTTCTTGTCTTTCACATATTTTTTGGTCTCGAGTGCTATAGAATTGGTTAAGCCATGTTCAATCAATCAGTCAGCTAAGAAAACGTCAGTTCCGCGCTCTCGATATTCGATCGGTCGAGTATTCTCTGAATACACGACGGTTGAAAATAAGTTATTGCAACAGTGTCATTAGTTATTCTTATGGGGAAGTGAATATTTCTCTACATGATTCATAATATTTAATGACCGAGCAGCTCTTGGCTTTGTCTGTAGTTCCTTTCAACATTCCTAGCCATTTATACAGCGAATTTCAGAGAAAGGTAAAAAAAATCGTTTTGGCGATGATCAAAATTAAAATTCCTGTTCAGTCCTGAGGTTTTGAGGCTCTTCGAACGAATAAGGAAGAGCCAAATTGTCGAAACATCCACACCCAACTACGGCCTCCAATTTTTTATCTACTTAGCCTTCTAACACGTGCTTCTATCATCCAGCTTCTCGCCTAAGCAAAGTGAAGAAGCTTCAGCCAAACTATAATGCGTCCTTCAAAGAACTGCGCTGAAGCGGTCACGCTTGTTTTAGTAACGAAGTTGGTTTTACTCGCAAATTGATTGTGCTCCGAGTACGGGAAACAAAAGAACTACAGGGCCCTTAATTTCATTAAAGCTTATTTCGCCTGGCGCATTCGCCGCAATAGGCAGAGTATAGCATTCATTGCATTAAAAAGTCAAAGCACCATCCAAAGAAAGGAATAAGCCGTGAATGCAGTGTGCTGAGCGTTAACGGACGTGGGACTTTTCTGAATAAAAAAACTACAAAGAGAGGCAACTCATCTATATAATAACGTCGACTGCAGGTCAGTGACTTGTTCTCCTAAAGAATAAATAAGCAGATGTGAACCAGCATCATACAGAGTTGAGACTAATAAGGGAGTAATTAATCCCTTATTACAAATTTACTCCACCTTAAGGGCTTCCCTTGAAAACATTTGGCCAACAGAGTTGCGGCTATTTCTTTCAAGGCTTAAGTCGAGCAAGTATACTGCCAGTAAGATTCCTGGAAAGCTAATACTGCGCAAAATTGTGTATCGTAAGTATATAACGTAACCCTGCACGCACCGTCTTTCGGGGGTCGGTAATTCGCACTTCATGCCCTTCACACCGAAAAATAAGTGTTTCTCGCACCCATCGGTTCTTGTTAGCCATCGCAGCCTCTTATTTTTCAATGGGCTCCTCTCTATTCACGTTCATCATCAGCGCCACGTGTCGTCTATCTTTGCCCCGTTGGTCGATCCCAAGAGCGGCTCTTCCAGAAATGAGTTGCGAGCTGCAGGCTCAGTGTATGAGTCGGCCAACATCATCTATTTTCCAGCAGGCGCGTCGTTTTTGTGGCTCCCCGGTGAGAGTCTCGTGTAATATTCCATTGTTTTGTTGCGAGATTTTTCGCGGCGCGTGCTTTCAGAATCAGCAATTCATGAACCACTCCGGGCCGGCTGCCATCACACGTTTCCTGCCCTCATAAATGATACACGGCACAGTTTTCTATAAATATAACCAGCGAGCCAAAAGGTTTGAGAATTCATTCACAGAAAATTCCCCTCTTACGTTATGAATATTCCTTTCAGAGTTGTGATGTTTGTTTAACTTAAAGCGATAATCTACGCCTATCGTGAACTTCTAGCTACTGGTGAAATAACCTTCCTTTGCTGAAAGCAACACCATTAGTATGTCTAGAAAACTATCTCTCATAAGGTAGGTACGGAGAACTAATTTTTCGTACATAGTAATGGTCGACCGACAAGAAGTTGCTGCTGCACCTACACCCCCGTTCCTTCTAATTCCCCAACAGTTGCTGAGAGCCATCCCTCCCTTGTAATAAGAGTTTCGTTCATTCTCTACCTACATTATATTACATCTACAGAAGTAGACTCCTGCTACTTGGATTCAGCAATTCTAAAGCGGTTTTAATATGACGAAGTATACCCTTCGTCTCACTGAGTGCACCTTGCGATGTCCTAGTGGTGTTAGCATTCAATCTTTATTCGGACTGAAATTCACCGCAGAAGCCTTGACCTTGAATAATTATATAAAATAAATATTACCGCGATTGGCATTTGATCCTACGACGGCGTGAACATATCAGCTCTGCTTGCCACTGCTCGAGAGCACTAGGCTATCTCCGCAGCCGATCACGCCTCGTGTTAAACTGGCAACACACTATCGCGCTGTGCATTGCACATCGTCGTATTCATCAACTTCCATCTACAACGCGAACAGATCAGATCTTAACCTGAGTCTAATATCGTCACCTGTGGGGACTTCCTCGCCCCCCCCCCCCCCCCCCCGAAGTCCCCTTTGGTTTGCTTTCCCGCGATGCCCCCTGCAGCAGGCTCGCCTCGCCTCGAGGAGGGGCGCACTCCGTGACTATCCCTAGCTAGTTGCCGTAACTAACAAGGGAGGGCGCCGGCGTCGCAGCGACAGGAGCGCCACGGACGGCGTGACTGCTGCGCGCCCGCGCGGGGTGAAGACGGCACACTTTGCTGAGCTGGGACGCTCGTAGCGTGCGGACGTGTCGCCGCGTTGCTCCGCTCTCCACCACAGTGGCGAACCCTCGTGGGGGAGAACGTTCTCCCGCATCTCGTCCCGTCCGGATTCGAAGTGTACACTTGCCCTAGCGTGCGTGAGCGCTCGCTTGTAACCCTTAATGGTGAGCCAGACGACCTCGGTTACTTAGGGTATTTTTATTGCTAGCTGGTGTTATTGCTGTTGTAGAAATAAATGACTGTTCATGTCAGCCAGAGTGTCGTTCTTTTGTTTCCCTGAGAGCAAGGCCCGCCGTGGTCGGCGTGCGCTTGTTAGCGTACACGATCACGGGGTGAGGTCCGGTTCCCGGAGACGCGACTCGCAGAGTCGAAACAGAGACAGCAGAGAAAAATATGTACGGAAAACTCAGGCCACCCACGCGGCTTAGGTACTCACTCGCTTCGGGCTCGGCAACTTCGCGGATGCTAGGCCTTGTGCTCCCTCGATGCGGACCAAGGGCTTCTGTGAAAACTTGGAAGAAAAATGTGCTGAACATATCGAAAAGTTAAAACATGCTGCAGAGCAATACACCTCGCACTCAGGAAAGCATGACGCAGGTCCTAGCGATCAAAATACACTAGGCGTAGCACTTCAGCGCCTTCAGAATCAAGCCATCAGGCTGATGTCATTCAGTTCATTCCAAACACACTCTTTACCACTTTATCTTAGCTTGCACATACTTCCATTTCAACATTTATTTACTGTGAAATTATTCATCATTATGTACAAGCTAATTTAATCATCGCGCTCTTATTGACGGCTTTACTGGTCAGCTTATAAATACTAATTCTACTAGGTTTAAATAGCGTAATGATCTTCTTTTGCCTAAAGTGAGGACTAATTATAGAAAATTTACAATATTTGCCAGCATATCCTGTTGGAATACTTTACCATGTGAAATTAAAGTGTTGTTTACTGTTCACTCATTTTATCATAGCATTAAAGAGTATTTAATTAATTTGATTTGTAGTTCACATTCCTAAACATTAATAACCATTGTTCAAAGTTTCATTTTCTTTGCATTGTGTTTAAAAGTTGTTACTGTATATACTTTCTGTTCCGTTTTTTACACAATTTGTTTCCGTCGCTTTTTTGTAGGCTGTAACTACTTGATACACTGCCTTCCATTGTTCGCGATTTTACCCCACCTGCTTTGCTCTAGGAGGTCCCCCCACAGTCCTGTACTATGGGACCTCCTTCTGTGCTGATATTATTGTACTCACTATTACTGTTTGCGTTACTCAATAAACTTGAAGCTTGCCAAGTCCGGAAAAAGAGCGTTCCTCGAACCGAACAGGCAGTCGTCCATTGTTCCAAGAGCAGGCCCCACGTTGGGCGCCAGATGTGAGGGTTTAAATAGGGGGATAAATACTTTCTTCCCGTTTAATCGCGGCTGACACAGTCCAAAGCCACCCGGACCCACTCCGTGGTCGCGTACGCTACCGAGCGCACGCCGACGACGGCTGGCCTTGCTCTGAGGAAACAAAGGAACAACACTGGCTCACACAAACAGGTATTTATTGCTACAACAATAACG
Organism: Amblyomma americanum; assembly: GCA_030143305.2. NCBI lineage: Eukaryota > Metazoa > Arthropoda > Arachnida > Ixodida > Ixodidae > Amblyomma > Amblyomma americanum. Next base: position 18,399 of record JARKHS020013502.1, read on the forward strand.
CCAGCTAGTAACAAAATACGATAAGAAATCGATGTCGTCCGACTCACCAGCAAGGTCACAGGCGAATGTTCGCCCACGCTAGGGCAAGGGATACTCCGAAGACGGACGGGACGAGATGCGGGAGAACGTTCTCCTCGGCACTTCGTCGCCCCGCTGACGAAGAGCGGAGCACGCGCCGAACAGTCCGTACGCATGGACCTTCCCCGGCCGAAGAGGATGTGCTCTCCCGCTCGCGCGGCTGCAGTAGTCACGCTGTCCGTGTGCACTCGTGTTGCTGCGGCGCCGACGCCCTCTGTTGTTAACAAGTGAAATAACTAACCAGGGAGGGTGCATCGCGGGAAAGCAAGCCAAAGGGGGGCGTCGTGAGGCAAAGTACCCACGCAGTAGACGTGCCAACGGCCCAGCAGAGCAAAACCATGAGCCAATAATGCTAAACACATGCTTTCGCACGTCTACTCAGTACAACTACGTTAAAACCCTAATATTTATTTTTTCCTTAGGTCCCCAAATCCACCGCGTTAAAATAAATCATTCATTATTTTAGTTTTGACCACAACTTAGTGACAGCTGTGAGGCTGTTTCGAATGAACGAAGCCCGAAACTTTAGCCACTGTCATTGGACTTCCTTTTTGAGGCACTTGAGACTCGCTTAGGCTTCAGCGTGGTCCATTTTATTCATCCCCAAATGCATGTTCCCGCACTTCTGGAAACTGCGCGAAAATTTAAAATAAGTGATTATTTTCGTTGCGATATCTTGTAGGCTAATTTCCGCAAAGTTCCAAAAGTGCCACGCATCAGCTATGGAACCTTGCGTGTGTGTCGTGCGAAAACGACATCCTGTAAGCGACTGACAGCCGAAATTCTGCGAAAACCCCGAAGAAACCTGATTGAAGTGGGTTCATGTACGTCGTGATCCGGGTTTTAGTTTTAGAAACTGCGAGCAGTTTCGTCCCGCACACATTGCCTATTTCCTTGCGCTCTGCTGAATGCCCTAGAGGTCAACAATACCTTTGAGGTTGGTGGAGTAAGCTTGAACTGTTTCCTCCCGTGCATGCAGACACACCGATGGTAACCCTTCAGCTGGGCGGCAAGCTAAAGGACTCCGAGATCCAGGAAGGCCGGGACGTGTATCTTGACTGCAAGATCGTGGCCAACCCGTACACCACGGACGTGGGCTGGTTGTTCGAGGGGCGCGAGCTGCCCTCCAACGCCTCGGCCGGCGTCATTGTGAGCACCCAGAGCCTGGTGCTCCAGCGAGTGCAAAGGGCACAGCGCGGCAGGTACGCCTGCGCCGCCACCAACAAGGAAGGCCGGGGTGTGAGCAACGACCTCTACCTGCGCGTCAAGTGTAAGTGGAGTGAACAGCATTGAAGCTCAACACCTGTCTTGTCTATGTACCGGCGGTTTAGCGCGATTCCCCCACAATGGAAGCTCATGCTGTTTTACAGCAACCTGAAGGCCACATAAAGCTTCTCGAGAGAGGAGTCTAGAGTGTGATTGAGTGAGGGAGGGAGGGAGGAAGTTATAGTCAAAAAGTCCTCAAGAACGCAGCGGCTTTTCCCCGTCAAGGGACCCCCTTCCAGCCAATGGCGTCGGCCAATACTCATGACCCTGTTATCGCGACAATGCACGGAGCGACGCCACAACGAAGAGAGGGGTCTATCCCCCAACGGATTGCCCCCTTTCATCTACTGCTCCCTGCTTTGTCACACTAATAGGGTCATGAGAATCAGCTGACGCCATTGGCTGGAAGGAGGTCCTTTGATGGGGAAAAGCCGCTGCGTTCTTGGGTTGTATCCGACTGTAGTAGTTAACGAGTGGTTGAGTGATTAGGGACGAGTGGTTGAAGAAGTCAGTAGTTGAATGGGTGAGTGAGCGAGCAAGTGATTGAGTGAAGAGTGAGTGACTTCTTGAGTTAGTGGTTGAGCGAGTGAGTTAGGGACTGTGTGAGTGCGTGAGTGAGTGAGATAGTGACTCAGTAAATGGTTGGGCGAGTTTGCGAGTGGGAGAGTCAGTGAGAGAGTGATTTCGGGAACATAGTGAGTTAGTCAGTCAGTTAGTGGTTAAGCGAGTAAGCAGGCGAACGAGTTAGTTCGGTGAGTCAGTGAGTGCGTCAGTGACTTTGCAGTGAGGGTGAGACTGAGTGAGTTAATGAGTGACTGGTTCCATTAGTGAGTGAATGAATGAGAGAATAACTGAGCTAGTCTCTGAGTCAGTGGTGGGTGAGTGTATAAGCGAATTATTCAGTGAATCAGTGATCTAGTGACACAGTGAGCAAGTCAGTCAGTAAGAGAGTAAGCCAGTAGTTCAGTAAATGATTGTGTAAGCCAATGATTCAGTGGCGGGGTGATTCAATCAGTTAGTGAGTCAGTCAATCAGCGAGTGACTGGTCGAGTGAGTCGGTGAGTGTTGAGCCAATCAGTGGGTGACTCAATGAGCGGTTGAGCGAGTTAGTGAGTCATTCAATCAGTGGGAGAGTGAGCGAGCGAGCAAGTCAGTGAGGGTCAGTGAGTTAGCTAGTGGGTGGGTGATTGAATGAGTGAGTGAGTAATTCAGTGAGTGCTTGATTCAGCGATTGGCTGTGTCAGTCGATCAATAAGCCAGTCATTAAGTGAATAAGTGAGTCATTGAGTGAGTGAGCAGATCTGTGAATGAGTGAAGGGTCACTTAGAGAAATGACAGCGATATAATTTTGGGAGAAATTCATCCAGCGCAGGTTGGCTGCATACGTTTTCCTCACTGTTTTTGTCGTGGGGCGATTATAATAGGACACTTTCTAGTGAGTAGGACTAGAATGGCAGTCCATTATCTTGCGCCTCCAAGTAAAGCGCGTGATGTTGTTTTTAACCACCGCAATCAGCGCTATAACCGCTCAAGCATTTGCAGAAGCGTGATGAAAGTTATTGCGGATACCTAAATATGTTCTTTTCACCTAGTTTTCAAACCAAACAGTATCGGTCTAATGTGATGTATAGGGCTTTACTTGCACGCAGTTTTTTGTCGAGTAATATAAAGAACCTTCAAACCTCTTCTGTGCGAGTAATTATATTTAATGTTCCTGGTGGAAATATTCAACATTGCTTGGTTGCAAATTTACACCATGCAGTATTTCACGTCGCGTTAACCACTTAATGGCAACGTCATAAATGTGAGCGCCAACTATTTCATCACCTCCGACGTGCCCACACTCCATCTGAGAGGTAAAAATGATTTTGCTATTACGAAATCGGGAAAAGAAAGAAACCAGCTTCAGTTTCTCAATTAACCCTCCTCGTAATCACCATCCTTTATATCACCAGCCGCGTCGCTCTCAGTGCAGAGAGCAGCATAACAATTACCATCAGAACGTTTAAGCCCAAGATCTCTCCTCGCGCCGGCGCTTAAGCACCACCATACGCAGTACTCGCAAAAGCAGCTCACCAGCCGGGCTATATATGCGCCGACAATACCGCGGCGTCAAGCGGTGTGTCAACAGCTCCTTTTCTTCTTCTCTTTCCCACTGTCGCTATGCTGGTTCCTCCTCATTCCCCCTCGTGACCCCTCCTGTCACGCGCGTGTAGGAAGGCTTTCCCTCTCCTCTCCCCCCCCCCCCTCTCCTCTCTGATGAAGGGGTGGCAGCTCGCAGCCCCGTGCAGTATATTGAAAGCGCTCCTGGGGCTTTGCGTCTCGGGCGGCCCCGCTTTGTATGCATGCGCTGGGAGCCGCACTCCCAGAGGCGGAAGTGCTGAAAGCAGCACTGCGTGAGGCTGTTAGATGCAGTCGAAGCTGCATTAAAGCCGGACTGCGCTCGCAAACAGTCAAAACAGGCCCATAACGACGGAGACGACGACTCGCGCTACGTATATATCGGCGCCCGAGCCCCGGCACGAGCGAGAACCCCGGGCCACTTCCCGCGTCATTTTTCAACAGATTTGCCATTCAAATTTCCCGTCTCTGTTCTTGAGAGTAATGCGAGCGACCCGCTTCTTTCCCCTCTTTTCTTTTTCTATCTCTTCTCTCTTTCTCTTCCTCTTTGCCTCTTTGGTAGGTTCTAATTTGCCTGTGCGCATGCGCCTTCGCATTGTTTTCTCCGCTCTTTCGGCTTCGCTTTTGATATCGAGAGCAGAGCCAGACGCGGAAATGCTCCATCCTTTCCTTTCTTACTGTTTTTTTTCTTTCTTTCTTTCTTTCTCTTTCTGCGGAGCCGATGTCCCTCGCGCCACGCCATCGTCGCGCACTCCTCCCAGGCGCGCGTTTAGTGGCCGTGTTCCATAGCGCAGGCGTGCCGGCGCGCTGCCGAGGCGTCCTGGTAACGGCAACGGGAGCGCCTCAGAGCGAACGCCCATGGAGGCGTACTCGTGCGTGCGTTTTGTGCGTGCAGTGTGGAAGAACTATAACTGGAACGGAGAGAAGAACAAGAAGCGCTGAGTGCAGTACGAGCGCCGCATTTTGTTTTGTTTTTTTTTTTTCCTTGGTTTTTCTCTCCCGGCGGAACGAAGGTTATTGCGATTTTATGGCGCCGTAAAAGTTAACGGTTTGCGTCACACTATGGGAAGGGAAGGAAGAGTGGGAGACGCGGTGTGGAACAGGGGGAGTAAGGGAAGGGGGCGGGATGCTGCAGATGGGCGCAGGAGCGTTCGACGCGGCGAGTGTCGAAGGCGGTATACAAGCAAGGAGACGGGACACAAGTGCAAAACAAACGAGAACAGCGAGCATATACCCGCTCATCTCAAGGATGGCCTATCGCTGCTTGGAATCGGGGAAGTGAGGTAGGGAGAGGGAGGGATGGATGGATTGTACAAGACACAGCTTTGCCTTGGAAGGCAAGAAAAGTGAAGTAAGCCGAAAGAAAGAGAGAGAGGGAGAAAGAGAATGCGTAAGTGGGCGGAAAAGGCGAAAGCGAAGGCTGCGCAGGGACGGTTTCTGGGGAACGCGTCGCGCGCCCGGCCGCTTCAATCTTTGATAACGGCTGCGCCGAGATGCGGCGCAGGTTTCGCGCGAAGCCCGCGCTCGCTCGCTGTGGGGCCGGTTATCCGACTCGACGGTTCTTTCGTCAGTGCCTTGCGAGAGCGCGTGCCGACGGTTATACACGGCTGCTTTGAGCCGCCGTGCGCCCGGGAGGCGTCCCGCAGGGACCCAAAACAAGGAAATATGCCATGTGCCAGTCGAGACTCCCGAAAACCCGTGGCGCCGCCGTTGCCACCGCTAGCTTTTCTAGCGAACACGCCGACGCACGGCGAGCTCGTCGGCTCTACTTTACTCGTTCATATTGAACCAACTTCTATTTCCCCTTCAGTCATTTTCGGCTCTCTGTTCGCGCAGTTGTAAGCAGTGCAACTCCGTCGTTTAAGGAACGAGGGAAACTGGCCTCGATAATGTATACGTCTTCCCTTTCTTCCTCATCCTCCTTCTACGCACCGCTCCCCGCGTCCTTACTCTCCCGCTATACCTCCCGATTGTTGTCGGGCGCACTGTTTTATTTTGCGGCTACTCCTCTTATAACGGTCATCCTCGACGCCAGAGCTGGCCGGTGCCGACTATATTCTAACGGTTCACGTTTCTTTGTCTCCTTTTTAAAGAAACAAAAAAAAAGGAGACTCATACCCATAACGTGTATTGAGCGCAGCTCGTGACTGGAGTCCGGTTTTGCTGGAGCAAGAGAGACCGTCCTTTGCATACTTCTTTCACCCTCTCTCTTTGCCTCTTTGTCTCCTTTTCTAGCTCGAGTACGAGACAAAACGAAGAACGGAATCAAAACCGTTCGAACTGTTTTATCTAGCGAGCGTTCAAAAAAAAGATTATTTTTGTTGTTTGTTTTTGTTTTCTTTGCAGGCTTCATGGGTGCCTGCTTCTAGCCACGCATGAATTGATCATTGCCTTGGTGTTTAATGGTGCCGTCCGCTTTCGGGGCCTGCCGGAATGGCTTCGCCAAGCGAGAATTCTCCTTTTTAGTGCGAGCGGTGTTGTTCCCCGTTGTACTTGATTGAAATGAGGCATCGTTTCGGAAATCGTCCATGAAGTGAATTCTTCGATGCGCATGGCGCGCGCACTGATAGTTTTTTTTTTTTATTATTCTCAAGTACGTTTCTCTCCATCGCCCGCTCTGTTTACGCTGCTGTATTTGCGAAAATGGTTTATTTTGTTTTTAACGTAAACGTGCTTGATGCCGCAATTTTCCGCTCCTTTTTTCCCCCTCTTTGCTACCCGCACTGCGATAAGAGTCAGTTTATAATGCACATCTTAGCAGCTTCAGTGGCGCGGGGCGTCAGTATCGCTGGGAGTCTATGATCGAATTACCGACGTCGCGCGTCCCGGGCTATTCGAGATCGGAAATTTGTTTACGCATCGATGCTTAGGAATTGTGAAGTGTCTTCTGTCTCGCTTTTTTTTTCTCTGTATATTTTATTCTTCTATTTCTCGTCTTTATTTGTTTTTATCGAGTAGAGATTTTTCGGAATCACCCTCACTTTTCGTTCGCTGCGTCCGTGTTCATAACAACTATCACGATATCTCCATTCTATAGCGAAGAAAGAACCCAGCAGCAGTAGGCTGAATTACCGCCTTGGCGTTTTTATACTTTGATTCCTGGCTGTTGTTCTGAGGCCCTCTGTTATATTACACTGAGCACTCGCAACAACCTCGAGCTTCTAACTCGAAGCCGGCGCTGTGCGCTTGATTTTTCGAGACCTAAAACCATCAAGAGCAGTTAAACGTGGGTGTTTTTTTTTTAATTTGTTGATCATTGCCTCAACGCATAAAGGTAATGAGCGTGACAACTTTGTCGTTTTAACGCCACGAACTGGCAGGAAGCACCGGTAATATTTTATTCACAGTTTCTTAGACACTTGTTTTGATGAAAGTCGTTTTTTTAATCGCTCTTTATTTTGATTTTTTCTTTACCCTCTTGGCTCTAGAGGCTGCACGGGCTTTCACATTGTGCTGGCCGTTCAAAGGCGTCCATAGAAAGAGCGGTCCCGCCTCGTCTCCCGCCCTTATCTGTCTTGTTCACCTTTCGCTGTTCTTAAACTTCAATTAGGCCTGTGGCAGATCCATCTATGCTGAAGCGGGACATTATCGCGCTTCGCGAACCAATCCATCAGTGTCGCTACGCTTGAAGTAATATAGGAGACGCCATCGCCGACCAAACGCGTCCAAATTTCTTTTACTTTTGTAGTGAAGGCTGTATTGAAGGTTGGAAGCAAGAATTAGCGTTCCTTTACTTTCGTGAAAACGGCATTTTTAGGGAACGTTTATGAGGGATCGATAATATGCCGCTTTTTCTATAACGTTTTGTTTAGCAAGAGTCATGGTTGGGGGTCTCGGTGCCCACGTTGCTTTGTGTTCATGATATCGATGTGACATTGTTTGCTCTTATTTCGCACGCTGTCTCACAAAGTACGAGTGGTTTCTGAACTTTTTCGTTCTCAAATAACGCGGCGCAAGTGCCTAAACATAACCAAACCTCCCTCCACCCCCCCCCCCCTCCCGAAAAAAAAAAAAGCCGTGATACATACTTGATAAAATCCCACAGAATTTCAATTTACCTGAAGCTAGGTTCTTTCATTAAGCTCTCAATAGCTGTGCTTAGTCGTATTGGTTCTCTCTGCAGGGTGTGTCATTTGCGTGCTTTTTCTTTTTAGTTGTGAATATCTGTGCTGGACGCAGTGAGTACTTCTTTTCTTTATGTGCACATTGATGGCACCAATTTGCATGATTTCGTTCAGCTCATTCGCTGCTTGATCGAGCTTTCCGGTGGAGTAATAGCGAAAACTGCAAATGGCACGTGTTAGGTATACAGCGCACGGTGAACGGGAGATGGGGGAAAATTTAACAAAATATGCGCGGGTAATATAGCGCTTTGAGAGTATTATCCGCAACCTGATCTATATTTTCTCTATGTCGTTGAAAGGCGCTTATATATCACGCCTTCTTCGCGAAGTAACAAAAGAGCGGGGCACGCATCTTTTCTTTCTTTTTGTTTTGTGTCACAGAGTCTTAGGTTTCTCTTATTTCTTTTTCTCTCTCTCTCTTTTATGCCTCTCCTTATTTGCATTATATATGCTCTGCGCCCTACTCTGGTGCATAACTTGTCGAGACACGTGCCGAGCGTAGTTTGTTCTTGTTTTTAGTTTTTTACGCAGTTCATCTCTTTAACCTCCGTTTCTAGACTTCCGACGAAGAAAAAGCACACCGCAAACGGAGACGTCGGACGAAGAGCGAGTACACGCTACAAGCGCTGGCTAAAATTTTATTCTGAAGGAAACAACGTATTTCACCTTAGAATACGGCCCATTTCTAGCAGGCACACGAGGCAATCAAAATAGGCTACAAATAATCACCCAGGGTCTTTGCTGCGAGACAGCGGTTGAAGTGAAGTGTGCACTTCTCGGTATTCGTCCAGCGTTCCCGTTTCTCGCTGTGTTTTCCCTTCGAGATGAACGTCCTCCAACTAGCCCAACTCGCTGTCTTACTGCAGCATTTTTTTAACTTTTTTCCCTCTCTCTCTCTTTCTGTTGGTGCCCCCCGTGTCTAATTCCAAAACAACGGACGAGTTCTTCGGGGGTAAAGTGAGATTTTGGGGAAAGCACTAAAGAATGAAAAATTACAAGGGCGCACTCAGTCTCATTTAGGTTCTTCTTTCTGCGTTTATTCCCTAAGACACCGAGCAGTAATAATGGCAGAGTCTTTATATGAGCATTCAGAGATGCTAGATACAGCGATATATGGGCTCGGCTTCTTAATCTTAGCCAGGATGAGCTGCATTTGCAGAGTAGTGCGCCGTGCCTTGGAGAGAAACTCCTGATTCCCATGCACCATTCGCGCCTGTCTTTTCGGTGTGCTGGACAGAGCAGAGAAAAGCGCTCGGCTCTTAAAATTATTTTGAATGCACCAGCTTGCTCTTTTTCTATAATCCACTATAATTCATTTCTGTATAATCTTACTCTTTTTAAAGAGCCCAAAGAACCACAGCTCGGTACTTCAGTCAAAAAATCCTGCTTAACGGGCTGGGGTACTTGTCACAATGAGGTGTCCTGTTGCGCAGGCTCAACGCGGCTGAATGGCGTCGAACGCGATGCCATTTTTTTTCATCGGCTCTTCAACCTGAGTAGTGCGAAACGCCTTGAAAATTACAGATCGCTTGGCTTTCTTTTATCCTCCGTCATGTCGATCACCTGACGCATTCGCTCTGCAAGAAACGAACGCAAGTGAAAAAGTGAGCTCTTACTAACGCCTGCAGCGTAATTACAGGTATAGTAGCGGGTAATCTCAAAACTACATTTAAGCCACTGTTCTAATAATGGAGAAAATTACTCATTGTCATCCTACCAAACGCAGTCAAGGGCTACAAAGGAAAGCTTCAAAGCAAAACCCCGGACCGGGACAAATTTTTCTTTATGAAGAGGAGGAAGGGGAGAGGCGGTGTTGTTAACCGGAAGAATAATTACACGTATAGTAGCGGGTATAGTAGCCAGCCGGAAACAATAGAGCACTTTCTTCTTTTTGCCGTCGCTACTCATCGATTAGGAGGCGACTATTAGAAGTTCCAATACAGAATCTCAGTTTGCGCCTGTCTTCTGCGGTTGTTCTGTCTCTTGGCGCTTCTATGCTTGGCCATACCAATGGGAATGTTTGCTCTGACGTTCAAAATTATCTCCTAAAATCAAAACGTCTACCATCATGAGCTTTCGTCCTGCCCATCTCATTATCAGCTTCTGTATTTCGGTTTATACAACCACTAATAGTAATCCCTACCCCTTCTTTGCCTAAATTTTAGTTTGTATGACCCCCCTAACCTCCTGCAACCACCTCGGCTACGGAAACTGTGCGATCCAAATTTTGGTAGGTCATCCCATGCTTGCCACATGCAACTGGTCATTTAAATAGTCACCGCCTGGTTATGGCCAATCCCCCTTGTGGGTATGTGCCATTGTGTGAGGTCAACAACAACAACAACAATAAACCGGTTTGCTACCCTGTACGGGGGGAAAGGAATGAGGGGATTAAAAAAATGAAGGAGAAAAGAGAGTACCAGGAAATTGAAGTCGCTATGCAAAGCCGGCAAGCGTTCGGTAAAGTCACAGCCGGTCGTGCAGACCAGAAGTTCTCAAGAAGCGGAGCAGCGCCTTGGAGGCCTTCACCGCCGACGATCGACGCGGCCGGAGGCCGAGAATCTTCTTTACGAATTTTCTATGGAAGCTGTATAGCTTTCCTTTGTAGCCGTATGGCCGGCCGGGCTCGGGTGGATGGCAATGAGTAAGTTTCTCCCTTATTACAGATTTACTCCACCTTGGGGGATTCCCTTAAAGCATTTGATCAACCCACTGTTCTGTTTGGTTCCGCAAGCAACGTGGGTAACCTCAAAACCCTGTCCAACTCATTGTTTTGTTGTGTTCCGCAAATAACGTTGCGTAGAGTATGCTGACGCGCCCGCACTTAATTCCTTTTTTTTTTTTGTTATCCGCGCTGCATTGCCCACCACTTCAACAACTAATCAAGAATAAAAAAAATATGCGCGCTTATGCTCTTTTGGGAGAGTTTGCAAGCAGGAATTTTTTTTCCTTCCGTGTTTGTTCCGTAGAAACCAACCAACCGTACAAAATGCACAAATAAGTAATAAATATTTTTCGTTCATTATTCTTCCGAACCAGGCGTATGTACCAGGATAACGGAGTCATGCTGGCCCATTAGTGGTCATTACTTGCCAACAGCGGGCGATGTGCCTGGTCATTATGCCTTGAGAAAGGACGTAGTACTTCCGATTTTGGTTTTTTTTTTGTTTTTGTTCATTTACGTGTTCCTTTTATTCTGTCCCCATAACGTGCAAACGATGGCATGCTCAGGAAAGCGTAACCACCATTTGAAACACGAGAGAGTTTTCTTGTGCAGAGTACAAAAGTAAATTTCCCAGTCCTTATTATTCTTTCTTCGTTTTCTCTTTTTATCTCGATTTTATAGCGATCCAATAAAGCTTTTTCTACTTTAAAATGTGCGAACATTTAGGTTCCTCAACGTCTCCTCCCCGGCGGTCATTGAGATTACGTCCAGTTTCAAAAAAAAACACCTGAAATCTTGGTCAACCAGGATTTCCTGTTTTGCACGCGGAAGCAAGTGCGGAAACTTCCAATGTTCTGCGTTGGAGTGTTACTTAGAGAGAGAACATGAACTGCCTTCTGAAATTTTTCACGCATCTCCCGGCTTGGGCTGTGTCTATAGAAAAGCTGTTTCGATGTATTAAGAATTTTTGCATACGGATCCCTTGTCTTCGCTTCCACTTTTGTTATTCAGTCTCTTGAAATCACGGCCAGCGTTTTCACGTGTTTACAAAATCCAATTTTTTGGCATAACTCACAAATCGAGCATTTCGCGACATTCCAGCAGCGTTGAGCGCTTGAGTAATTTGTTGTAAACGCTGTACCACTCCGCATCTCGAGTTTATATATAAACAAGTCTAGCCAGACTTGTGAGCCACAAAACAAGGTCTTGAAAACCTTTCGCGTGTGACTCAGAGACAGAACATGAGCTGTCTTCTGAGCATCTTCACGCATCTCCCGGCTTGAGCAATGTCTATAGGAAAGCTGTTTCGATATATTAAGAATTCTTACATACGGATCCCTTGCCTTCGCTTCCACCGTTGTTCTTTACTCCTTTTCCATTCCATTCCACTCTCCCTGTCTCTCTATCGTCCCCCTTTGCCACCAGCTCGGAAAGGCTCACTAATGCAAACTGGGTCACGTGGACCTCCCTGTACGTTTGCTTGTACAACGATTGCCTCAATTAAAGCGATAGCGTTAAAGGCCCCGTTACGCAGAAAATTCGACGTTGATTGACGTTGTCAGCGTTTTCGTCGTTGTGAGCGAAAAATCACGAGCATGACTTTGACAGGTTGTGCCCAGAGAGCAACCTAGAAGGCAGGAGGGCCACCTAGGTCACGTGACCTTTCAGAGTCATCACAACCTGCCCGCCGGATAGTGAGCCGACTTATCACTTTGGCGGGTGGAAGTTAACTTAATGATTGGTTTATGGTTTATGGAGGTTTAACGTCCCAAAGTGACTCAGGCTATGAGAGACGCCATAGTGAAGGGCTCCGGAAATTTCGACCACCTGGGGTTACGTGCACTGACATCGCACAGTACAGGGGCCTCTAGAATTTCGCCTCCATCGAAATTCGACCGCCGCGACCGGGATCGAACCCTCGTCTTTCGGGCCAGCAGCCGAGCGTCATAACCACTCAGCCACCGCGGCGGCTAACTTAATGATTGATCGCTCGGGACGAGCAACCTGGGCGGGTGGAAGTTAACTTAATGATTGGTTTACGGTTTATGGAGGTTTAACGTCCCAAAGTGACTCAGGCTATGAGAGACGCCATAGTGAAGGGCTCCGGAAATTTCGACCACCTGGGGTTACGTGCACTGACATCGCACAGTACAGGGGCCTCTAGAATTTCGCCTCCATCGAAATTCGACCGCCGCGACCGGGATCGAACTGCGTCTTTCGGGCCAGCAGCCGAGCGTCATAACCACTCAGCCACCGCGGCGGCTAACTTAATGATTGATCGCTCGGGACGAGCAACCTGGGCGGGTGGAAGTTAACTTAATGATTGGTTTACGGTTTATGGAGGTTTAACGTCCCAAAGTGACTCAGGCTATGAGAGACGCCATAGTGAAGGGCTCCGGAAATTTCGACCACCTGGGGTTACGTGCACTGACATCGCACAGTACAGGGGCCTCTAGAATTTCGCCTCCATCGAAATTCGACCGCCGCGGCCGGGATCGAACCCTCGTCTTTCGGGCCAGCAGCCGAGCGTCATAACCACTCAGCCACCGCGGCGGCTAACTTAATGATTGATCGCTCGGGACGAGCAACCTGGGCGGGTGGAAGTTAACTTAATGATTGGTTTACGGTTTATGGAGGTTTAACGTCCCAAAGTGACTCAGGCTATGAGAGACGCCATAGTGAAGGGCTCCGGAAATTTCGACCACCTGGGGTTACGTGCACTGACATCGCACAGTACAGGGGCCTCTAGAATTTCGCCTCCATCGAAATTCGACCGCCGCGACCGGGATCGAACCCTCGTCTTTCGGGCCAGCAGCCGAGCGTCATAACCACTCAGCCACCGCGGCGGCTAACTTAATGATTGATCGCTCGGGACGAGCAACCTGGGCGGGTGGAAGTTAACTTAATGATTGGTTTACGGTTTATGGAGGTTTAACGTCCCAAAGTGACTCAGGCTATGAGAGACGCCATAGTGAAGGGCTCCGGAAATTTCGACCACCTGGGGTTCTTTACCGTGCACAGACATCGCACAATACAGGGGCCTCTAGAATTTCGCCTCCGTCGAAATTCGACCGCCGCGGCCGGGATCGAACTGCGTCTTTCGGGCCAGCAGCCGAGCGTCATAACCACTCAGCCACCGCGGCGGCTAACTTAATGATTGATCGCTCGGGACGAGCAACCTGGTTCGCACAAGGCCTACCGCTGGGATCACCTGCCATCGTAGGGCAGGCGGAGCTTGAGTGTCCCCTCCAAATTTTTCTTACCGCAGCGATCTTCTAGTGCGCTAATCTTTTTAATTTTTTATTAGTATAATAGCCAGTCGCGGCACTATAATTGAGAGATATGCGCGAGCAGATTTGCGGCTTTGTTTCGTTTCTGAAGCCACGGGTGAGTATGTTATTTCCGCAGCTTATCTCGATCGCCACGAAAACGAGAAATAATTTGATTCCATAGGCTATGAAATCCACCATGTTTATTGTTAGCTTTAAAAGACGTTTTCTTTATTTGGTGCGCCCATACGTGATTTTTTTTTTAGAGGCAGACTTAAGCTCTGGGATATTCCACTAAGTGGCATGAGGCAATAATTTGTACATTAGAGCTCAGCTCAGGTGCGTTAAGCAAGTCCGGTCTAAAACAATACCGCGCAACAAAGATCACCTTTCAGATTAGGTAGGCTAATCGATGTCAGCCAGTTTATCCATTCACCGCAGTACGTTTGCAGTGTGGCTTATGAGGCCGTGTAAGCTTCCTCTCCGAATGCGCCACCCCATCGATCACTGTAATTCTTATGTATTGCCCATGATATCATCATTGGTGCTACAGATTCTTACTCTCATGTTGTCAACGTGATATCGTCGTTCGTGTTACAATCCGATTCAAGCTTCAGCGTGACTGATGCACTTTGACGTTGCGGTAAAACGGGTTCAGTCTGGAGCTCGACAAAGATCCTTTTGAGACTCCTCAATGACGCAGGAATATTATGCTTCCTCCGAACAGACCTTCATGTTTGTGTGCGCACGTGACCTTTGTGAGAATGGACATCGCTGTATATCGTTGTCACTGAGGTTTAAATAATTCCATATGATCGAAATTAATTTGCAGTCCTCCACTACGGCGTCTCTCATAGCCCAGATGCAGAAGTGAGACGTTAAACTCCACGTACCATATGTACCATGCCGTGCCATTATCATCATGTGCAGTAAGCCTACCAGGTACACTACCTTGCAGCATCTCCAGCTCTTATTAAAATACCTCCCATTCCTCTTCTTCCGTGGCAACGGTCCACAATGTTGCGTGTCCTCCCCATTGCAGACGCGCCCGTCTGCAGGAGCCACCAGAAGTGGGTCTACGGCGTCTCGAAGCAGGAGACCGTGTCCGTGCGGTGCGAGCTGGACGCCGATCCGGCGGAGGCCACCTTCCGCTGGGTCTTCAACAGCTCCACGACCGGTCGCCGCCGGGACCTGTCCCCGCAGGACGTCTCGTCGAGCGGCTCGCGGAGCACGCTGTCGTTCGCCGTCCGCTCGGACGACGACTACGGCACCCTGTTCTGCTGGGGCACCAACTCGGTCGGCATACAGCGAGACCCATGCGCCTTCTCCATCGTGCCCGCAGGTGAGAGCCACTCTCGTCCTTCCGATGTTCCTTCATCTTGTGCGGGAGTTGTGATGGTGTATTCCCATACAAAAACGTCCTATGGCCGTCTGTGGAAAAAGCTGTCTTTCTATGGCCTTTTATGAACGTCTATAAGCACCCACAGAGGTGCTTATTGCCAGGTATTGAAAAATCTATGCCACTAAAGCTATAGCTTTGGAACCATACAACTGTCTTAAGCACTCTATATAAAAATATATCAACCTGTATATACAGCTATAGACAGAAATAGGAAAGGTGTATAGCTATTTGGGCCAAAATCCTATAGCCGGCAATAGGACATTTGTGTATGGGTTGTCCGAGCTGCATTGTGCATTGTGCATTGGTGTCGTCAATAGGGGCCATCTTTTGCTAGTACGGCATACAGAGGCTGTAGAACACTAGTAGCGGAAAATCCACCGCCGCTGCCTTAAAGGAGAGCACTGTGGTCCTGATAAAGAAAGCTTTCTAAACTTATGTTCAGCTGTAACATCTCTGAGTTCAATCGCATTATTCCTTTTTGTTTCACTTCAAAAACGGCAAACTGCTTACGAGTCCTCAACCTTTTGTGAGAGCCCTTCCTACAGGACTACGAAGGTATCACCAATAGCAATCCCTAACTGAATACGGAGCCAAAATAAACGCCTTTAAGTACTATTTATTTCGACGCGCAGTCGAAGAACGGAAGAAATTACCTTACAAGATTGAATAGTAATTCGCTTCTACCCAATAGCCAAGCTATGAAGTTGTATAAATGAAATTGTGAAACTATGTCAAAGAACAAGCTCTAGCCTGTATGCGCGCTTATCGAGTTTAGGCGCCAGTTTAAGCGCCAGCTTAAACTCAAACCAATAAGAATCGAACGAGAAGCGAAGATTTTTCTCTGCTGCCGCTTGTACCTCGAAGGCAGCAATCTGAAAAACGCTCAAATTGATGGAGGGGTCTGACGCTAAACCGGGCGCTCTGTTAAACTGCGCCGATTCCGCGTCCTCCACACACCTAAACACTGGCGTGTTCCTTTCGCCTCTGTGCTCACCGAGCACTTGAGCTTTCATCGCAGAACGCTTGTTTACATTCCCTACGCATCTGTCGGCATTCACCCTTCCCCGTATCGTGCACCCTTTTCCGCTCCTAATCTCATCGCGTTCAATCTCCGCCTCTCTTGCATCTCGTTTCGCCTTTAGCGCTCGCACGCCCTCTTCTGTCTCGTGCTTTTGAGCACGAAAACCGACGTGGTTGAAGGACGGAAGAAAAAAAAAAGAAGGAAGATGATAGAAAGAGAAGCGCAGAACAACAACTTCCCACGTGGCGAAAGAAAAAGCATAGGGAAAACGGAAACGCTCCGAGCTGCGAGCTCGAATTCTTCGCCGACGCTGGGAGCTAAAGGCACGCGAGAAAAAGAAAGAGGAAGATGCGGAGCTACAGTGTGGGGATAGAGCCCATTCATTTTCTTTGCCCCTTAAGGCTCCGGCAACGAAGGCCTTGGCGGCGGTGGTGGCTTGTTTGCGTGCGGACGGGAACGGCCTGTTATGAATCTGCGGCGGCGGGACTCTCGCGAACGAGCGAAGAAGCGCGCATATATGCGCGCTATTGATTCCTCGCCAGCGGCGCTCGTTCCTCGAGTCGCAACGGCGGCGGCGACGAATAGGCTTCGCGCGGCGATATCCGGCGCCCTCACAGGCTCCCGCCGGGATGTGAACGCGTCAGAAGAGCGCGCGCGGGCGACCGCGGCCTCCTCTTGCGGCGGCGCAGACAGCAGCGGCGGCTGTGGCTTCGAGACCGGGGAGAGTCGTCGGAGCGCCGCAAAGTCATCGGTCTTCCTTTGTGCCCCGCCATCGTGTCTTGTTGGCTTTTGCGCGTCTTCGACCTCAGACTGACTGGCTCCCTCCAGGCTGCGCCGACGCTGTGCGCCCGCCGATGGGAAGCGGTGGCGACCATTCTTCATTTTGTGCGATTACTTGGCGTGTTTCGTCGGGGAATAAATCTCCGTTAGCTCCGGCGCGAAGCCCTCAGATAAACTGGCAGAAGCGGGCACAGAGCGGCCAGGGAGGGTTGCGGGAGGAGGGACCCAGGTCTGGTAGATACACTGTCGTTGCTGACAGTGCCGAAAGTGGAGGGGGAGGGGCAACAAGCCGAAGAAATAACACTACTCTCGGTCTCCGGTTCCCTCTTTCTTTTCGCTTGTTCATGCTTTGTCCCGACCCTTCTTTCTTACTACTTTCCCTCATTCTTTCTTATCGAACTCTTTCTAGTTCTTTCCTTTGTTCCCGGAAGAAGAGGCAAGCTGCAGGGGAGGAAAGGCAGTAATTATTAAAACCCGCGGAAGAGACTTGAGAGCACCAACCGCGGTAACCTGTGAACGCTTAGAATCGAATGTCAGTGGTGCGTTGGAATGTCAACGCGGGAAGCGCGTTGCACCTTTAGACGGCAAAAAGAACAGTAAGCTCCATCGACATTGAGAGGTGGATAAAAGGAACGGTGTAACGCTTATTCCAGTTTTTCTTAATAGCGTGGCGGACTACCGCTCTGGAAGGTGGGAACGCGCATGTAGTTCTGAGAAAAAGCTCAGGCAGGTGCGGGGTGAATAAGCCATGATATGTGAGAATAAAAAATGTCACAGCTGACGATGCAAGTTTAAGGACGATGAACATAATGTATCGTATATTAATACCGCAGATAACTGACGATACTCTCCCGTCGCAGCTTCTGGTTCTGCATGCTTTGTTCCCAACTTCCGCGTATTCTTTGTTCTCCTTCAGAGACTGTTGAATAAAATATTTTGGCTCGTTCTCGAACACTTTTTTCCGGTCTTGCCAGGAAGATGAAAGGTTACGAGGGGACCGAAAAAAAACACTAGAGATATGGACTCTTCGTGAAATATTTTGCTTCCTTTTGTTCACTCTTGAAAGCTACGCGCATACCTATTATACTGTTCCTTTTTTTTAAAAGGCCAATGTTTGAAAAGTGTGCCTGTTAAAAACGGGGATTGAGAAGGCGAATGAGTAAATTGAACTCGCGAAAAAGTAAGCCTATTTGTCGGAAAGATGAGCGCACACTTCGACCAACTTCTGCTGTCTATTAAACTTGCATTATCGAGCTGCGCTTTATTTCTCCGTTCTTTTATTCTTTCTTGGTTTCCCTTCTTTTCCTTATCTCTTTCTTTGTTTCTTTCTGCTTTCTTCTGTTATCTCATCTTCTGTTACCTATTCTTGTGTCTTCATCCTGAAAAATCTAACTATGCCAAGTCAAAACAACAATCCCATTTTTAACACCCTGTGTTCCTTTTGGCTCCTTCGCGCGTGCTCTGTCGCTTCCTGCAGGGTTCATGTTTGTTTGTCTTCTTTATTTATTAATGTTTTGTCTATTCTTTAATTTCTTTTTGTACTGCCTAGCCTAGCAGAAACTGCAATTACTCTACAGTGCCTGCTAATTAGCTCCGTGTTCCCTTGTCCTCGTTTTTCAAAATCGTCTATAAACTGTTTACAAACTTCTTATGGACTCTATTGCCTTCCTTTAGGTATTTTCTTTCCTCTATTCATAGTTTATAGGCAAAAGTCTACTAAAAGTGTATGATCATAAATCTATAGATTGTCTGTAGACTGTCTATAGAATCTGTATTGCCTATTGACTAGTATACGGGATTTTTCTATAGAAAGTCTATCGACTTTTAATACAAAAGATTATAGCCAGTCTATAGACCTTCTAACTGTATTTGTGTAAGGGCTGTCTCCGTCATAAGGCTGCTCGTATAGTAGCGGCAGGCCCACCGGCATTATACCCGTAGATCAATGCACGAGTGTCTCATTGAAGCACGAAGACCATGGCCGCTTTCATGACATGCCAGACCGCCTGTTTTCACTGTGCGCGTACTAACCACGTAAAGGTTGTTTACTATGCACAGCCCATTCGTAATCCACCTGAACTACAGACTAAACTCTCTCGCCTTTCAGCGTAGCACTACTTCGGAGCGGATAAAGCCTGACACGCTGTCTGTGCAATCGAGAAAATGTACAGCCGCAGCCTCTCGGAACCAAAACGACCAGTAACAAACTGCCCGCAGGAAGTGGAACTGCCTAACTTCCCATTCACACGCCCCAATGGCCTTTTCTACGGACGTCTTTTTATTCCGCCTTCGATCTCGCCCTGTTATCTTGTTTTGTTTTTCGTTTCCAGGTGGCGAACAAAACGGGGAAATGTCAAAATGCAGCTTCCGGGCGCCGTGTGTGGAAAGCAGCGCCCTCTCCCGCCACCTTCTCCCTCTTGCCTGTCGATTGCCGGGATAGCTCTGCTGCCCGGAAGCAGAGCTGCGTTGCGCTAGTATTGAAACACAGAGCCACAAAATGCGAGCAACGGAACCCACGCACGCACTCTGACACGCTCGTGCTGCCGGCACACGTATGCCCTTTCGCGTGCGCGCTCGGACGTATATATAGAAATGTGCAGCGACTCCCGCAGGGAGATAAACGGCAGAAACAAAATACAGTGCGCACGTCACCTACGCGCCACCAAGCGCCCGTCCCGCTCAGCTCCCCGCGGTTTACAGCTTCATGTTTCGCTCACTGTTTTGGCCTCTATAAATATTCCACGCTGTTGGTTTTACGGCGCCGGAATCTGGCGCATATTTTAGCGCGGCCGCCTCGGCGTGCGCGATACATATATGTATGCGGGTGCTGACAACGCGGTAACAGTTTTTCCGCGCGTATTATATATGTGCGTTCGTCGTATATGTGTTTTGCCCCCCGCGCTGTCGCAGCCACTCGCTCATGTCTTTGCGCACGGGAGAAGAAACGGCGCTGCTCCCATTTTCTGGTCGTTTTCTCCATCCTTTCCGTCTTTTCTGTGATTTACTCATTTTTGCCCCCCCCCCCCTTTTTTTTTTGCACTCCTGTCCGCTTCTCGTTTTGTGCTTTGGTCAACACATTTTGTTCTCTCTATGTTTTGTTTCTCGCTTCTTGTCCTGGTCGCGAACACAAAAGAGCATTGTAAACAAAAGAGCTAAGGTGGGCGCCAGGCCTACTGCGACGTAGCGGTTGTTTTACATTCCCACCGGTGCGTGCCAGTGGGCTTCAAAGTCCATCATTTTAGGTTTTTTTTATTCTTCTTGTTCTGTTTGCCATTCGCTTCTTTCCCTTTTCATCGTTTTTTTTTACCTGCTGTTTTCCTCTCGTTGTCTGCTGCTGTCTCATCTGCTGGCCCAGATTTGGAGCGCGGACAGCGGCTTCAGTCAATGCCACTCGCTATTCCGCCACTGCCGGCAGCCCGAATGCGGCAGCAGGAGCAGCAGCAGCCGCAGCACCTGAAACACGCGGAAGAGGCCGCGCTGGCGATGCGAAAGGATTCCATCTCAAATTGAATTCGAGTTGGGTCCTCTCGGAGCGCGCTCGGCGACCGAGCGCGAAGCTCGCCAGTGCAGCTGCCGCGCAAGCGCTATGCGCGGAAGAACGTAGAACAAGGAGGCCTTTCCCCCTTGTTCTCGGAAAGGATCACGTGGCGCGCGAGAAGCACTGCGAGGGGTAGACATGGAGGAAAGAGGAGGGGGAAAGGGGCGCGGGTTGGTCCCGAGTCGTAAACACATCCCGCGCTTACGCGAGCGTGAAACAACGCCTAACGTTCTCGAATGCGCAAGCAAACACTTTCCCTCGGGAAAGGAAGAAGGAAAGTACAGAGGGCAGGCGATGCTGAACGCTTTTGTTTTGTTTTTGTTTCCAGCTCACGATTCCCTGCTTCGCTCGTCGCTCCCCGCGATCGCGAATAACGCTCAGAAAATCCACGGCGATAAACCATGGGGATGGTTTATGAGCTTTTAAAAGAGGAGGACGTTTTTCCCTCTCTTTAAAACCGTCGTTCTGGCGGCGCGAAACGCTCAACCCGTTTAAGCGTCTACGCTAATATAATTTCCTCTGCAATTATACGGTTCCCCAGATATCAAATACGGCTTTCTGTCGAGACTGAACATGCGGGTATGTAAGTGGGAATAGAAAATTCGGTGTCCTATTTATTTGTGCACAGCTTGGGTATACTATGAAGCCTGAGCTGCCCGAGTCCACATGCGGGAGTGGGCATTAATGTAACTGAGAGTAGTCAATCGATATCTCCATATACGCAGTTTTGTGATTGTACCGTGCCGCTCTCTACTGCGCCCTGAAAAAGTAGAGCGGGGAAGTTCACCAAAGAAAAGAGATGGGAGTGAAAAAAAAAATTTACGGAGAAAGAACTTCCAGAGGGCCTATCATCTCAACAGCGGGGGCGTGTTGAGCGAAATGAAACTCTATAGCGCGGGAAATTATTGTCTCGGTGAACACGGCAAAATGTTAAGTGTAAGGCATCCGCGGACGTTTGTCTTCTATTATATCTCGACCCCACTACACGCTACACCCCCCGCCCCCCCTTATTTTCCATTCTTTCTCTCGAACTGAATCTGTATTCCGAGAGGTCGTCGCGTTTAAAACGCAAGCAAGGAAAATGAGCCCGTGAAAAACGAGGTGGGCGTTTGAGCGGGCTCCGTGGAGAAGAATCGATACTCTGGTTCCGACCTCCCGTAGAAATTATTCCTTTCTTCTTTTTTTTTTACTTTTTGCGCTTGCTGCGTACTGCGGGGTTAACGCACCCGGTATCTCCTGTACAGAAGCGCGCTCAGAAACGCACACACAGAAACACACGCAATAAAAGAAATCAAAGCGGCACCAAAACCGAAGCGCTCGAATCCGCGCGCAAAAATCGAGGGAACCGAGCTACTTTGCAGCGCGAGCGCTCCCAAGACCCGCCATTAGAAATTCGTGTTTCTGCCCACCACCCCCCCCCCCTCCCCCGGCAGCTTCCGGTGCGTCTAGCAACTTCCTCCGCAGCATTGCGAGGCATTTCACAATTCTCTGCGCGTTCATTCGCCGAAACATGAGCGCTTTTTCTTGTGTCGATTTATATTTCTCCTCTCTGTCTGTCTTCACTCGCGCATAAGTACTTTTTTTGAATTATTTTTGTTTTCTTTTGTCTTTACATCCAGCCTTTGCTTTTCGCCCGACGCATAGCTGATGACGTTGCAGAAGCGTTTAACTGTCTTGTAAGAAAACGCATTATTTTATTTTTGTATTTTTCCTTTCGTCTTGCGACCGTGGTTCGTTGGCTGCGTCGGAGAATTCCTTCGCGGTGAGACAAGCAACGGCGTGAAGTGGCAGTTTCCGACCGCTACAGGGCACAACTAGTGTGCATAAATTCGTTTTCTTTTTTCCCAGGTCTTCGTGTTGCGAGACGTTATTCAGAGTAATGGAGCGCTGGCGCTCAACTGTTGCAGCAAACGATTAATGCCTTGAGACAGACGAAAAGCAGAAAACGCGTATATGGTCCTGCCCCGCCGAGTTACTGTAACTTTTTCCAAAACGCGAGCCCCCAAGACGAAAAGAAACCGGTATCTTTGATGGGGGGGGGGGGGGGGGGGGGAGATGTGGCAAATCTTTTTGTGTTGCGCAGTACGAAATGAAAGAGAACAAAAAATGTTGACGCGACAATTTCGTGGGCGCGCGCACAGCTATCACTCCTTTTCGTTTTCGGCTGTGTGCTTTGCATTCTTACATTTTTTTTTCTTGTCTCATTATTTGTCGTTCTTGGGACACTAACCACTTAATTCAGGAATTCTAGAAAGCATTACGAGGCAAGATTCCGCATTTTAAGGCTTTCTTTTTCCTTTATTTTTGTAGTTTCTTTTTTTGCAATAACGTTGATCTCAGATGGACCAGAACTCACTGCAATAACAAAAAAATCAAAAGCATTAAGGAAAGAGGGGGGGGGACAGAGAAATGAAGAAAGATAGCAGCTAGCCAGCTTCGCCATGTAGTGGTATCCACTATTCGGCGCAGGAGGACGAGCGAAGAAAATGAACATTGAGTGAACGTACACGCCCATAAAAAAAGCAAAAAAAAAACGGTTGGCTACTGAGGAGTGCGGAGTGTTTAGTGTAATCTCGGCGGCCTTTTCCACGCATGCCATATAAGCGCTCAAATTTAGAGCACCCCGCTCAAAGCGAGCACCTCTCTATGAGAACGAAGTAGAAGACGAGGAAGATGTGAGAAGGGAGTGGGCGTGGCGGGGAAGAGGGGGGGGGGGGGGGAGAGGGGTGCTGATAGAAGACAGAGGATAGAAGACAGAGAGCGTGCTGGAGCTCCTAACTAACGCGTCACCAGGAGATGGCGCCTGTGCTGTACTCGCTGCGAGTGGCACCTTTTTAGCGCCACTGAGAATTTGTCGCGTGGCGCTCGCGAAGCGCCTCCCATTTCGTGTACGGCGAGGGGACCCCTTTGTTTCCACAGCTCTCGGTGCGAACCAGCGCTGTGTGCACGCCGGAAACAAAGGTCATGAAAAGTTGCTCTTTTGCCGACACTTCAGTTCTCTCCCTCTCCCGTTTACCCCCATTTACTGCACTCCCTTTCCTCACGTAGAGCGGACTCCGCATATTCAGGCCCGGGGCGTCGTCCTAGGCGGTATCTGTCGTGCAATTTTTTTCGGGGGGAAGGGGGGGGGGGTACTCTTGGAGCACTAAACCACCCCCCTCCTGATTCTGCTTCCCCTTTCTCTGAACGCATTTCACCTCTCTCCACCTATACGCTGCAGACCCGGAGGGCCCTTAACTAACCAACTACGTACGTCGGGAGTTGCTGAGAGTCTTACGAGACGGCAGTGTACGAGCAAAAAGGAAGAGACAGTGTTTGCCTGCAGACTGCCCTTGTTGCATTGTACGGAGCTGCTGGGTGCGCGGATGAGCATTACGCAGGCGGTGGCGGTGGGGGGGGGGGGGGGGGGGGGGGGGGAGGGTGAACAGCAGCGCAGGCAAACTTTGCAGCGCCCGAGGTATTGATGCGGGGCGCGTGGCGGTGAGTTATAAAAGCCTGCTCCGCTCATTAGTGCAGGTCTCTATTGTGCTCTCGTGGGCGCCTCTCAGAGCGCTGTGTGCTTAGGCAGAGGGCAAACTTTGATCTCGTGCGAGTATTGTGAAACGCGGGCGGAGTTGTCGCGTCGACAAAACTAAAAGGACAGAAGAAAACAAGGCAGTCCGTATCCTCGTTGACCCTAACGCCCAAAGATGCTAGACATGTGATTGAGGTTATCGTTATTAGTGGAAACTGTTGGTGGGCTTTCTGTTGGATGTTCAATATCGACCGTTATCCTGAGTTAGAGTCATAATGAAGTCATTTCACCGTACGGGCAGAGCGAGGAGTCTAACGTAAAGCTCGGACGGTACAATAAAGCAGACGCGTGTACACTGCTTTTATTACAACACGCTTGCGCTCTACTACTTCTTACTCTGGAGGCATTCATTGGCCGACTAATGAGGTCGGTGCCTAACATTGAAAGGCCTGCCTTCCCGGTGCCGTTAGACGCCAAAGCTTTACCTGCAGATCCTATAATAGTTAGGCCTAACCCCAGTTGTAGTCAGCGCCTGTGTCGTCTTTCTTGTCCTATTCGCGCTGGAACAATATGCCGAACGAAAACAACTCCCCCAGTACTGTGTAGTGTTGACCTAACCTCTCTCTCGGAGATTTCTAGCGGAAGAACCAATCTGCGAAAAAAAATAAGGAGGGAAGAATGCAAGCAACGTACGCTATAAGTACAAAACTGATCAACGACAAAGTTTAGGCATCCAGCATGTCTCCTCATCTCGTCGTGTGAGCTTCACAGCAGTTAAGCACTGCACTGCGGCGGAGTTGTCCAGCCGACTAGTGTCGCTATGCGCGCATTCGGTAGCACGTGTAATCGTGGTATGCTGATATCAGGGGGGAAAAGATTGGTGTTAATACGGACCTTAAGTCAGTTATTACAGCCCTCATCTCTTCAGAACAGGATGATGTTGCGTGCAAGTAGTGAGTAACTCCAAAAACACGATTACACATTTTGCATCTGATATACCCAGTTAACCATTAACTAACTAACATCTTACATCGATTTTGCATCGCTCACCGTAAAGGGCAGAAGGTGCTCGCCCCAATGCTAGAAGATGCTCGGCCGCACGTCTAAGAAGGGTCATTAATAATAATAATAATTGGTTTTGGGGGAAAGGAAATGGCGCAGTATGTCTCATATATCTTTGGACACCTGAACCGCGCCGTAAGGGAAGGGTAAAGGATGAAGTGAAAGAAGAAAGGAAGAGAGAGGTGCCGTAGTGGAGGGCTCCGGAATAATTTCGACCACCTGGGGATCTTTAACGTGCACTGACATCGCACAGCACACAGGCGCCTTAGCGTTTTTCCTCCATAAAAACGCAGCCGCCGCGGTCGGGTTCTAACCAGGGAACTCCGGATCAGTAGTCGGGCGCCCTAACCACTGAGCCACCGCGGCGGGCAAAGGATAATTAGACGTTTTCAAATCCTAGTGGCTATAGATATTCAGACTTCGGGGTTCTTAATGGGAACACTCGTTGACATTTGGAATGGAGGAACTTAAACATCATCAAAGTAGCCCTGTTTAAGAAGCCCAGATAAACTACTTGTGCGTAGCCATTCTGACCCTAGAGCAGCGTTGCAATATCGCAAATGAAGCGATTATAGACATGCTAAGCGAAGGACCTTCGCAATACCACTTTCCGTCCCGAGTAAAAAAGAAAATAGCACAATGACGTCACCGGAGCGGCGAAAATCACACCGCGCGGCAGGCGCGGTGCCATGCTTTGCGAACACGCCTGGCAATAGAGAGTTTAGTTTCACGACGTAGAGCTTCACGTACGTAGAGCTCTTACGGGTGACCAGTGCGCATGCGCAGAACGCAAAGGGAATGCGCGAGTCTCACGTACGTACGTGAGATTCGGATTTTTACGTTGCGGTCTTTGCGTTGCTTGCGTACGTAGCGTTGACAAACATGGCGGCGCCCTGCCCGCCGCTTCACAGCGCTAACAGCTTCGTCGCTAATCCCTCGACGCGATATCGTGTTCTAAACTGTTGTATTCGCCTTCGATTTGCCCATTCTTACCCTAGCGTAAGGTTTCAAGCGACAAATAGTTTTTGTTTTTCAGACAGAAGGGCGGTTTTTCAGCTGTTAAGCCTGACGAAGTAGCGTTGGTCGTCGTCATAGCAACGGTCTCGCGATATCTCGAACTGAGAGAGCCCCAAACCAGCAAACATAGCCAAACCGCCAAACACGAGGACAGACCGAATGGCTTGGCTTAAAGACTTGTCTTGGATGATTTAGGCTACAACCAGTGTCTGTGTTTCTTAGTAGATGGCGCTAGGAGTAACGCGCGGCGTGCGTCGCGTACGTGTAACTATAAGGGTTTCAAACGACCTGCGTGCAGGCTACGTAGACTTCTCACGTTTGCGTACGTGAACCCTCTTCGTACGTGAAACTAAAACTCTCTAATTTTGTTGTCCACTATTCGTAACCACAGCTCCGAGCGTTGCTATCTGCCGGTTTGATGGCAAGTCACTGGCGCTTATCTTTTTTGCTCGCCACTGTACCTAGCGAACAAAGGCAGCTTACACATTCGGACAGGACCCTTATTCGCAAAGTAGGTTGTTGGTGTGGGCAAAGCATTTGTCCCCTTTCCAGATAGCATGAGCCAGCGGGCCCTCAAATTACTGACTGTTTGAAACGTGGTCTCTAATACATATATCAATACCGCGTGAAATGAACGGCGCAAAAATTATTACCAAAGGAGAAATATTTGTACTCGACCCCAAAGAAAGAACATGTAATACTATAAACACAAAACACAACTTTCGACTAAGTACTGAACTGATGTTAACTTATAATACCTTCAGATGAAACCAACGAATAAAACTGCTCTCTTGTCCCATCTTAAACTCTGGCATTCTTTTGTCCTTTTTGTGTATGTTTCGACGCGTGCATTTGCTAATACTGAAATAGTCGTTGCTGTATTAAGCAGGCTTTCCTGTTTGAATTACTTATTGAAAAAGGTTCGCCTTGATGTTACCATACGCAATTCATTTTATTTTTATTTATGTCTAGCAAGTGCTCAGGGTTTGAACTAAGGAAAGCAGAAAATTGGAAGAACTGGTTCTTGTTCGCACTGAACAAAATGCAGGACACGAAGACTATAGAACACGCCAAAGGTACATCACAGGCGCTATCAACTCAATCTTTAATCAACCTTTGATTATATCAATCACAGATACTAGCTAGAGGGGACAGCGCTTGTGATATGCCTTTGTTGAGTTCGTCGTCTTCATTTCTGTTCATTTCTGGCGCTGTTTTCTGTTCGAGCTTAGCTTTAATTCTCAAGCCAACGGCTATCTCACGGTAGTGTAGTCTCCTTACCAGTTTGCGTCGAAGTCTCATTAACCGAAGGAGATTGAAAGGTTGAATGGTCCTGAATGCTCCTCAGAATACCCGCGAACTAGAAGGAAATAGAAACGATGCAAGCTTAGACTCCAATGTAGTGTCTTCTCACCCCGGAGGAATTACTTAAAAACTACAGCGAAAATAACTGTTTACGCTTTGTTAAGTTATAATTCGTCATAAGCAACAGTTGTATTCTTTATGTATTCGGTCAAGGCAACACAGTCGCCACTCAGCGTTCGCGGCTACTGTCTTCGCTTCCTCTGTGGTCTATTTACTCTTCAGGTCATTCCTTACTGTGTATTTCTTCGTATTCTATGTCTGATCTCGCTTGCTGTGAATATCCGTCATTTTCTTCTTGAAGTGTCCCTGGTGTTTCTACGGAGGCGTCTATAAATAAACAACCGCTGCCCGACGCTCTGCTTGTAGGGCCCCCGGACTCGGTGATCAACTGCTCCCAAGTGAACGCCACCGAGGAGGGCATGTCACTCGAGTGTATCGAGGGTCCCTGGGACGGAGGCATGTCGGCGCCCGTCTTCACAGCAGAGCTGTACGACGCAGACTCCGGCAGCCTGAGAGCGAACCTCACCAGCACACCGGGCGGCGGAGCCGCTTTCGTTGCCCGCGGCCTGCCAGGGGGCACCACCTTCCGCGTGCTCGTGTACGCGGGCAACAGCAAAGGCCGCAGCGCCCCCTACGTTCTCATGGCCCACACGCTCAGACCCGCGGAGAAGTTCACCGGTAGGCAAACTTTCTGGGCATACAGCGCACATGAATCGCGGACACCTCCTTCATACTGATCTCGACAGACGCTATGGCGCAGACATATTTATCTCCAGGCTTCACGTTCATCCGTTGAGGTGGCTCAGGCTAGATGACCCTGGGGTTCAGCTGTGGGCCCGAGTGCGTGGACTCGATGCCGGCCTTTATTTAGACTACTGCGAAATGGGAAAATCCAACGTGTGCTGAGGTTTCAATGCACGTTGAATAGCCCTACGTGGTTGAAGTTAGCCGTCAGTTTTCTTGTAAAGAGTGCAGTGGGGTCACATTTGACACGTGCGAATTCATTGGCCAACCAGCTTTCGCGTTCCTTAAAAGACACTGAAGGCAACTTCGTTAAATTTTTGCACTTTGTAAAAATCAATTTATAGAATAGAAAACTGGATTTTGAAAATTTCTCGCCATTCGATTTAAACTCAAGACATCAAGAGCGAATACGACTCCTGGATCACTGTTTTCAAGTTAGTGTTCGGGCAGCCCAACCTCAGGGACCTGCACAGAGATCAGCAACAATTTGCAAGTACTGATTCATCACAAGTTCTTTTTGGTTTAGTTAGTACTGGTCGATCTTGTAAAAACTTTAAGAGAAAAATATGGCAAACAAAAAACGAATTTTCAAGTTTGTTTGTTTGTTTGTTTGTTTGTTTGTTTGTGTGTGTGTGTGTGTGTGTGTGTGTGTGTGTGTGTGCGTGTGTGTGTGTGTGTGTGTGTGTGTGTGTGTGTGTGTGTGTGTGTGTGTGTGTGTGTGTGTGTGTGTGTGTGTGTGTGTGTGTGTGTGTGTGTGTGTGTGTGTGTGTGTGTGTGTGTGTGTGTGTGTGTGTGTGTGTGTGTGTGTGTGGTCGTTGTTTGCGCTGAAACTTTTTACAAGATCGACATTTAAGTGTGCAGTTACCGTTCTGCGAGTGTACTGCACTCCAATTTTAAGTTGGAAAATAAATTAAGTCGCTACTCACCACTTTTTGCTCACCCTAATGACAAAAAAGAAGCAGGGTCTCAAATATGAGAAAGGACAGCTGGGGAAGGAAGATAACGTAGGGGGTGCGTGGGTTTGAACTTTTATGTGGGGTTTCCATTTATTTGTTCTTTAGAATTTGGCATGCAAGAAGCTACACACATACGATGACATCGTTTTTCTTTTCCCCATATCTCTATTGGGAATCGGCACAGGAATGTTTACGTTTCCGCCATAACATTTTCCTCTTGAATACACATTAAGCAGGAACGGACGTAAAGGGTGGGGTGGGGTGGGGGCTCTTCCCCAAGCGAGAAATTTAACCAGGACAGCCATGCTGAACCCCCATTTTTAGACGGAAGAACCCTTACAAAAATGGTCTATAGACAGTCTATAAACGTATTATAGACTTTGTTTTCTTCCTATAGATATTTCTTTTTGTCTATTATGTATTTTTGTGTATTATTATTTTTATAGACAAAAGTCTATTAAAAGTGTATGGCCATAAATCTATAGATCGTCTATAGACTGCCTATAGGATTTGTATTGCCTATAGACTGTTGTTGTCTAGGCATTTTATATGGAGTCCATAGACTTTATAGACAGAAGTCTGTGGACAGTCAACAGACTGTCTAAAGAAATTTTTGTAATGGAAGTCTAAGAAATAGGTGGTTCAGATGGGACCGCCCCCTCGAAAAGTGGCCCATGAATTCGCCCTTAATTAAATAGCATTCTATGTACGGCTGCTCCACAGTCAGAAGAATCTACTGAACAGCGACTTTTCATGTCCTCTTCGTATTCTTCGCTAAGACTTTCGCTGGCATGCTCTTTTCCGTGACCGTTCTACTCAACACACCGAAGAGCCCCTAAAATTCAAATCGGCGAACATCGTCTCCATTCCTGCAAATAACTTAAATCCAGTTGGTGCACGCTGCCCCACTGCTGACAGCTTCTCATGATCTCTGCTGGTGTATTCTTTCCAGAGATCAAGACCTTTTAAGAAATTGAATGAAAGTGACTTCGACATACGAGGGGCATCACTGGTCTCAAAAACAGCGTGGCCTGTAAGATTGGCTCCATCCAACTCAGTTTTCGTCAATTTCAGTTTATTTTGGCATCTATGCACGCACAGATGGCAAAGTAAAGAAAACAAAAGTAATACAGATTTGGCTTGACTGGGCCCGGTCCAATGAGAAAGTCCGGCTACTAGTTTAGGAGAACGTCACATGTTACATGGATGTCGCGGACATGTCAAAAAGTATGCCTGAAAAGTTGCGTCTACTTTCCTCCTGCTATTTAAATAAGTACTATTGCGCTCAATATGAGTTGCAACGCACCGTCATCGACCGGAGCTGGCTCCCTCGTCTACATCCTCCAACAATCGCTCGGAATTCTGGGAAGAACTGCCGTTCCAGGAAGCGACCACATTCCCTCTCAGGAAACAGCTTAGTATAACTAAAATGCATTCTATTTGACTGCGGTATTCTACTGCATCCCAACTACCATCGATAAGTTCGTTATATATTTCCTGTTATTGGCCCAATTAAGTATTCAAGACGAAATATTTGAAACTGAATTCAATTTCATGCAAGCGAATTCCGTGAACACGTTTTACTGGACGAAATATTTGAAACTGAATTCGCTTGAATGAAATTGAATTCAGTTTCAAATATTTCGTCCAATTCCTAATTGGGCCAATAACAGGAAATATATAACGAGCTTATCGATGGTAGTTGGGATGCAGTAGAATACCACAGTCAAATAGAATGCATTTCAGTTATACTCAAGCTGTTTCCTGAGAGGGAGTGTGGTCGTTTCCTGGAATGGCAGTTCTTCCCAGAATTCCGAGTGATTGTTGGAGGATGCAGACGAGGGAGCCAGCTCCGGTCGATGACGGCGCGTTGCAACTCATATTGAGCGCGATAGTACGTGGCCGTCGTCGGCGGTCTGGTATTTGGAGGATTGGCTATTTTTACAAGTGAAATTGAGGATATTCGTAGCTAGGGCTGAAGCCATGGTTGCGTCAGCATTGTTGCTGCGCATACCACCAGGGTATGTCCGTCTACGGTTGCATACATGTCTGCGACACAGGTGAATTTCACCACTATTTTAAGGGTCAAAGGCAATGCTTGCGCAACATTTGGGGGAAAGAAATGTCGAAGACTTACGTAACTTGAATAACTCGAAGCTGGCGACGCGCACTACGGGGCGATGGCTTTTGAGCGGACTCGATCACTTTTTGTGGTCTGTACGCGTGAGCGCAGCACTTTTTTTCCTTCGAACAAAGGCAACGAAATTGCAGTGCGAAACTCGGGTGGTTCTCCTTGTCTGCGAAGGGCTTTTTTTTTTTTCGGAACGTGTTGAAGTTTGAAACTGGCTATTGACTAGTAGAAGAAGCATTGAATTTCGCGTTCATGCAAGAAGGAACCAGATACTTGAAAGGCCAGGCGACCGTGACATGTACTCGCGCGGTCTGAGCCGTGGTGTTTTCTGGAATAAATTGTTTCTTTTTTCCTTTTTGCTGTAACCGCGAACCAGGTTAAGCGTGACAACTCGGGATAAAAAAACAGTTTGCGAAAAATTAGGGAAATAGAGAAAACGGGAACTCGTTTATATGCACGCCGGGAAAGTGCTGCGACAGTACTGTATACAGAGCTCGGCAGGTTTAAAAGGCTGAAATAAAGTAGAGCGCGCGCCTTTGGCGTTCAGTGACAGGGACAGAAAAACGATCATCAATGTCTTAGACAAGCAACGTTTGATACTTGTTGCCACGAAGCTCCAGCGGCGTGCTTTCTAGACGGTAAATTCTTACTGTCACGTCTCTTTTCCTTTTCTTCAGTCGCTTTGCCTGTGGCCAAATTCGTTTAATCATGGTGCTTAAGAAACCAAGTATATTAATACGAAAAGCTTGTTTCCGGAACTGGAATTCACAGACACTTTCACATAATTTTGTGCGCCAGAAAACGATTTGTTTGTTTGTTTGTTTGTTTGTTTGTTTGTTTGTTTGTTTGTTTGTTTGTAAATGACTGTAGGTTCCACTGGCAGGACAAAGACGGCGAGGAAAACTTTATTACAAAATCAGAGCATGTGACAGACACCACATCCAGGGTAATTTTCACATTGGTTTTTGTTTTGTGAGTTAATAAAACGGAGAAAGAGATGAGTAATCGCAGTTTCCTGTCCCGTATGCAGCTAAGCTACTTGTCTTCTATTGTCTTCAAGCGCAGTGGTAACAAATAACTTTTATTTTATTTTTAGCATCATGGTACACTAGCAGACAGCGAAGGTCGACGATATTGCCGCGAACATTTGCAGTGTTTGTTCATTCTTCAAATCTGCCGCCACACAACTTTATCGCTTTGTTTGCGACTCAAGACGCGACTAGATTTATCTCGATTGATCGCAGCCAGGCAGAGCTGATTCTACGTTGTTCCGGAATGTTCTAGTAACCTTGCACGCTTTATCTCGAAAGTTCGCTATCAGCTTTAAATTGAGCACGGCCGACAGCGGCGGGCATTCTGTTCGACGACCGCCGAGCACGCTTGTCGCTTCGCCGCCGCCGAGTGATTCAGTCCATTTTGGGTGCAAGTCAGCCCAATAAACAGTTTTCTTTTAGAAGACCCCTTTGCCCGTCTTCATCGCTGCTTCGACTGCCGTCACCACTACGTGACATCGGGTGGAGGTGCGGGGTAGCCTTCCATGTTCCGGACGCCCCCTTCGAGTCGTGAAGCCAGCCCTCAGCGCTTCGCACCCGAAGGCGAGCCAGCAGCTCAGCGAGCCAGCCGACGTCTCCAGGGAGAGGATCCTGAGTTCAGGGACCCTGCCGGATCGCACCAGACAGCGAAAAGACGCTGCTACGAGCACCGCAACCTCTCCAAAGATGTCGACACCGATCATACTGCAGCAGCCGCGGGTGCCGCCAACTTTCAGTGGATCCCTATGCGAAGACCCCAAAGAATGGTTGGACCAATTTGAGCGCGTGGCGTCATTCAACAAGTGGGATGATGCGGCAAAAATTGGACACGTGTTATTCTCTTTGGATGGCTCCACAAGCACGTGGTACGAAAACTACGAGTCGTTCCTTACGACATGGGAGCTATTCAAGAGAGAACTATTGAAGGTATTCACCAGTGTCGTGAGGAAAGAAAGAGCCGAACGACTCCTCGAGTCTAGGATCCAGCTTCCGAATGAGCCCGTCCGCGGTTACGTCGAGGAGATGAAGCGCCTATTTCGCCGCGCCGACCCCGAGATGACCGAGGAAAAGAAAGTTCAGTTTTTAATGCGCGGCGTAAAAGAACAAATCTTTGGCAGCCTCGTCCGCCAACCGCCAAAAACAGTCGAGGAATTCATGCAAGAAGCCTGCACGATTGAGAAGACCCTCGACGTCCGAGCTCGGCAGTACAATCGCCCTCCTCTGCCGTGCTCCGTTCGGCCGACGGCCACCACCAGCGACAGCTTGCGGGAAGTTATCCGCGAAATTGTCCGAGAGGAGCTACGCCGATTACTGCCATCCTCCCCACAGCCACAAGCAGCGAATCTGATGGATGTGGTACGGGAAGAAGTGAAACAGGCACTTAGCACCCCGACGGCCGCAGAACCTCAGGCCATGACCTACGCCGCTGCAGTAATGACTCCGAAGCCCCAACGACAACCCCTGCATCTTGTCCGACATGAACAACTTGTTCTCGAACGCCACCTCCCTGCCCCCGCCCGCCCAGCCTACGTTCGACGCTCAAGCCCCAGGAAATGCGACGCCTGGAGGACTTCCGACAACCGGCCGTTGTGCTTCCATTGCGGTGAGGCAGGCCATATTCTTCGTCACTGCCCTTACCGACGTATCGGTCTTCGAGGATTTGCCGTTAACGCCCCACGACCACGCTTCGGCCAACGTCCGCAGGAAATCGACGAGTACCTGCGTCGAGAGGAGCACACGCCGATCCGCTTTTCGCGCTCACCATCGCCGTCAACCTCGCGCTTTGCGTCGCCACGCCGCAGCTACGCAGCCGCGGTACGAGGAAGGTCTCCCAGCCCCCGTAGGGGAAACTAAAGGCAGCAACCTCTGGAGGTGAGGTTGCTCACGAGCGAAACGCCGAAGATCCTCCACCGACCACGCCCCATGAAGACGCTGCACCCGCGACGCCGCATGAAGAACCTACACTCGCTGCACTGACGCCGCACAAAATGACAACCCCGACCACGACGCAAACTGCCTTCAAACGACGCCGCCACCCAGAAAAGCTTCGACCACACGCCCCAACCGCGACTCGCATACGCGACGAAGCCGTGACCCGACGCCGAGAGCGACACGCAATGCAAGAGCCAGGACCTCCGACTTAGAAATGACTATCGACGGCCGGAAAGTTACCGCTCTAGTCGACACAGGAGCCGATTACTCGGTGATGAATGGAACATTCGCTGCGCATCTGAGAAAAGTCACAACGGCTTGGGACGGCCCATTAATTCGCACCCCGGGGGGCCACCTCATTACGCCATCAGGACGATGCACAGCGCGAGTGACTGTCAAAGGACATACCTATCCTGTGGCCTTTGTTGTGCTAACGCAATGCTCCCGCGAAGTGATCTTGGGTATGGATTTTCTTAATGAGCATCAGGCGATCATCGACCTGCGATCCAAGCTGATCACGCTTTCGACGGACGAAGCCATCGCTTCGATAAAAACTCGAGAAAATCACGTTGCCCTGAGTGTCCTGGAGGAAGAAGCGAGCGTCCCACCCCGTTCAAGCGTTATCGTGA
The DNA here is from genome assembly GCA_030143305.2 of Amblyomma americanum. NCBI lineage: Eukaryota > Metazoa > Arthropoda > Arachnida > Ixodida > Ixodidae > Amblyomma > Amblyomma americanum. The sequence continues at coordinate 53,044 of JARKHS020013502.1, forward strand.
CCGTAGGCGCCACGAAAGCTATTAACGCTGAAGCCATCATCGAGGGGAACATGCAGTTGCTTCTAGACCGAGGAATCAGCATCGCAAGAGGCATCGCACATTTCCGCAATGGCCAGGCCGAAGTACTGCTAACTTCAGCGAAGAATACCGGCGCATTAACAGAGGAACGCGATTGCTTTCTTTAACGAAATATCCGACATACGAGACTCCTTCGCCCTCTCCGACCCCTCCACAGAAGATTCGCCTGACCAAGAGAACTCGCCCACTTTCGACATACACCCAGCCCAGCCCCGGAACAGACAAGATCAGATCCGCAATCTGCTTCGAAGCTACAGTGAGTGTTTTTCGACATCGCCGAAGGTCCGACAAACGCCAATTGCCAAGCATCGCATTATAAAGGACCAACACGTCCAACCTCTCCGTCAAAGCCCCTACCGTGTGTCACCGCGAGAACAAGCCATCCGGGACCAAGTCGAAGAAATGCTTCGCGACGACGTCATCCAGCCTTCAAACAGCCCATGGGCGGCACCTGTTGTTCTAGTGAGAAAAAAAGACGGCGCACTTCGATTCTGCGTTGATTACCGCCGCTTGAACAACATAACAAAGAAGGACGTCTACCCCCTCCCCCGCATCGACGACACACTGGACCGCCTCTGCAACGCCAAATATTTCTCGTCGATGGACCTCAAGAGCGGCTACTGGCAAATTGAGGTCGACGAAAGAGATCGCGAGAAGGCAGCATTCATCACTCCGGATGGGCTGTTTGAGTTCAAGGTGATGCCATTTGGTCTCTGTTCCTCACCAGCGACGTTTTAGCGAGTGATGGATAAAGTGCTGGCAGGCCTGAAGTGGCAAATCTGTCTGGTATATTTAGATGACGTCGTTGTCTTCGCCTCGAACTTTGAAGAGCACCTCAAAAGACTTCGAGCAGTACTAGACGCCATCAAGTCGTCTGGCCTAACCTTGAAAGCAGAGAAGTGCCAATTTGGCTACGAAGAGCTGCTGTTTCTAGGCCACATCGTTAGCAAGGAGGGAGTACGCCCGGACCCACAGAGACAGCTGCTATTGAACAGTTTCCACCGCCCGCCGATAAGAAAGCAGTGCGCAGATTTCTCGGGTTGTGCGCATATTACCGACGATTTGTGAAAAACTTTTCGCGCATCGCCGAGCCCCTGACCCAACTGACGAAAGCAGGCGTGTCGTTTAAATGGGAAGCGCCGCAAGCAGAAGCCTTCAAGGAACTTCAGCGTCGTTTACTGTCCCAACCGATCCTCGCGCATTTTGATGAAAATGCCGATACTGAAGTTCATACCGACGCAAGCACCGTGGGCCTAGGTGCCGTTCTTGTTCAAAAAAGCGACGGGCTGGAGAAAGTCACCGCATACGCTAGCCGTTCCGTTCCCAAGGCCGAGGCTAACTATTCGACAATTGAGAAGCAGTGCCTTGCCATCATCTGGGCTACGTCAAAATTCCGCTCCTACCTGTACGGACGACCGTTCAAGGTGGTCAGCGATCACCACGCGCTGTGCTGGCTCGCCAATTTGAAGGACCCCTCTGGCCGACTCGCTTGATGGAGTCTGCGTCTCCAGGAGTTTTACGTGACCGTCGTTTACAAGTCCGGACGCAAGCACTCTGACGCCGCCCTCTCACGACGCCCTGTAGATACACCGCCGCCGGACGATGATGAAGACGCCTTCCTGGAACCCATCAGCCCCAGCTCTTTTGCTCAGCAGCAACGCTCGGACCCCGACCTAAAACGCCTCATCGAGTACCTAGAAGGCAAAGTTTCTTCACCCCCCGCTTCATTCAAGCGAGGACTGTCTTCCTTCTGTGTGCAGAAAGAGGTCCTTGTGAAGAACTTTGCAGCGAGCAAAACAGCCTACCTCCTTGTTGTACCTGCTTGTCTCCGCAAAGAAGTTCTACACACTTCACACGACGAGCCGACAGCTGGACATCTCGGGTTTACTCGCACCCTCCGATGCATTCAAGACAAGTATTACTGGCCCCGACTTTCTGCCGATGTCGCACATTATGTGAAAAGCTGCCGACATTGTCAGCGACGAAAGACCCCTCCCACACGACCAGCAGGATTTCTGAACCCCATTGAACCTCCCTCAAGGCCCTTTCAGCAGATCGGCATGGTCTTGCTCGGCCCTTTTCCAACGTCAACGTCTGGAACTAAGTGGATCATCATAGCGACCGACTACCTGACCCGCTACGCCGAGGCGAAAGCCCTACCGAACGGAACAGCAGCAGAAGTCGCCAAATTTTTTGTGTAGTGCATTCTTCTTCGACATGGCGCCCCCGATGTGCACATCACGGACAGAGGAACAGCATTCACGGCGGAACTAACACAAGCCATCCTGCGCTACAGCCAAACCAGCAACCGGAGGACAACTGCATACCATCCGCAGACCAACGGACTGACCGAGCGCCTGAACAAAACCATCGCCGATATGCTCGCCATGTATGTCGATGCCGAACACAAAACGTGGGATGTCATCCTGCCTTACGTCGTCTTCGCCTTCAACACCGCAGTGCAGGAGACCACTCAGATGACGCCTTTTAGGCTCGTCCATGGCAGAGAGGCCACGACCACGCTAGACGCCATGCTGCCCAACGTTACAGAAGAAGAGAACGTCGACGTTGCCGCCTACCTTCAACGCGCAGAAGAAGCTCGAAGGCTTGCCCGATTACGGATCAAAGATCAGCAGCGGTCCGACGCCAGACGCTAGAACCTACGAATACGCAACGCGGAACACAAGCCAGGAGACCAAGTCTGGTTTTGGACGCCCATTCGCCACCGTGGATTGAGTGAAAAGCTTTTGCGCCGCTATTTCGGCCCGTACAAGGCTCTTCGTCGGGTAGGTGAGCTGTATTATGAAGTCATCCCTGACGCAATGACTGCATCCCAGCAGCGACGCCGCGTACGACCAGAAGTTGTCCATGTAGCCCGTCTGAAGCCGTATTATGCGCGCTAAAGGACGCTGCATTTCCATACTCTAGTAACTTTGCACGCTTTATCTCGAAAGTTCGCTATCAGCTTTAAATTGAGCACGGCCTATAGCGGCGGGCATTCTGTTCGACGACCGCTGAGCACGCTTGTCCCTTCGCCGCCGCTGAAAAATTCAGTCCATTTTGGGTGCAAGTCAGCCCAATAAAGTTTTCTTTTAGAAGACCCTTTTGTCCGTATTCATCGCTGCTTCGACTGCCATCACCCCTACGTGACAATATATTAAGGCTAAAGCGGCCGTCGTCAACATTTTTATGTGAACAATAAGAGAGATTTAGCATAGCGCCATCTGCGATCCACTACCGTGACCCACTTCGGCAGGCGCACACGGAACTAGCGGCACGTGGCGCCATCTGGTGCCCTCAGGTCGTTCTGCCCACACGCAGTGGCGCCTCGCAGAAGCGGAAAACGGTAGCGGATCGCTTATCGCGCTGTGCTATAATTCTCTAGTGTCTGCTAACAACACCTGTCTGTTTTAGTCGCAAGAGTCACAATACAGGATGTCTGAAGCAGGGAATTGAATTAATACCTTTTGTGTTGGCAATTCCATGGCATGGGCGTTAAGTCAGTCCATTTATTCTAGACTCAGGTAATATCACTTGGGAGTACTTAAAATGACTTCACTTTGTCACACGATATATTTTGGTCGATGTAATACGTGTCTGTAAAGGATTTGAGATGGATGACGGCGCCATTTCAATATACACCGTTTGGTGAAGCCTAGAATGCCCCGCAATCCGCCGCAAGCTGGATTTAGAAATAAGAGTTGTACATGTAATTGCATATTTGCAATAATCAATTTTAACCGCTGGCATCAAAATACACATCAAAGGCGCCATTTCTCCATACGCACCAGCGCTGCCAGCAGTTCGCCCTTTATACCCTTCGTGACTGGCGTGCTTTTTTCTATTCTACGAAAAATTTCTTTTCTTTCTCTTCCCACTTCTTCCTTTCAAACTAAGTTCAG
>JARKHS020013503.1:0-69605 GCA_030143305.2 Amblyomma americanum
CGCCCTCTGGCCACAAAAATATACATATTCCTTTTTTAATTTATTGAATGTACATCCTCTCGGACACTACATGTTCTATTGCCATACACCTAGCCCACATTGCACTCAACTGCGTAAACGTTAGTCAATGTTCTTGCAACGCGTTCGGAACCACTCACTCTCTTGCACGGTTTCTTTTTCCTCCTGGTGTCTTTGCAACAGCAGGTGTTCAGGGGATGATCGTCATTCGGCCATTTTTAGGAGTCCTCATAGGCATCGTCATCGCCCTCGTCATCGCTGCTGTGGTCGTGATTATCGTCATACGGTGCAAGAAGCATGGAAGAAGCAAAGGTTCGGCACTACCTTGTGTTTCCGACTGTTGTCTGTGCAAAAAGCGCTTGACTCGAGGTTGGGAGGGATTCTTTATTTGGTCCCTTTTTGTGGTGAGGTGTTACAAGATATGTTTAAATCGAAGGAAAATTTTAGTTTCCACGGCATCCGCCTTTCCATGGTGTCTCAATTTTAATCCGAACAAATATACCTCAAATTAGGTCTTCCGCCAAAAGTAGCCTTTTCAGGAGAATTGTACCTGATGTAAGGCTACTTAATATCGTTGTAAATGACAATTTTTGCACTATTAGGAAATAACTGTCTTAAAGAACAATGAGGGCAGCATATCGCTCTTTTCGAGCAATTTTCTAATCGCTTTATTCTGCTTAAAAATGCATGGAACTGCGAACAGTACTGTTTTTGTAACCAATTTCGTTTGCTTTTTTTTTTTTTTCAGGTGCTGAAAAAGAGCAGATGGAGGACAAGTAAGTGAACAAATGATTCTTTGTTTATGTTTTACTTGTGCAACACCTTAGAAGCAGAATTGAAATGAAAGCTCGCTTTTGGGCAACCTATATAGATCGGGACATCGCCAGCATTGTTGCTCCACGGCAAAGATGCTCCGGGACATGCCTCTTTTGGATATCAGTTGCGCATCCTTCCACGCCTGTATGCTTTGCTGCATTTCAAACTTGCAATGTGGTGAAGCATACAAACCTTACTGAGCGGAGCCCAGGCGTGCTTCCTTTGCATACCTGCTTGCGATTGCATATTGACGTCGGAATATCGTTTCATGTGCGCGGTATATATTATACAGCACTCACCTCACGGGGGCGCGCCTTATGAATTCAGATTATTTGATGGTGCAAACGAATCCTGCAGCAAAACATTCCGCCAAAAGCGGAATCCCTCTAGTCAATGCGCGACCGTACCGTGCACCACAATAGCACGGCAGCGTTGCGCAGTATCGCTCAACCAGGAGCGGATTCAAGAAGGCGTTGCCACGTCAGACCTGCTAGTTATTGACTGGCGGTCTTATTCAGTATTTTGCAAGCGGGCTTCTTCGCATACCGCGTTTGACCCAACCAATACAGCGTGCTTCTAGCGTTTCGTAGGCTGCGGGCAAGCCCCAACAGCGCGGACAGGAAGGATTGAACGCGAAACCTCATCTCCTCTGGTTTTACCCGTTTGAAGAAGGAGATCTGCCGTCATGGTATTGGCAAGCAGTATCACTTTCACTTTTTTATTTTTTTATTTCAAATTAAAAGTGAATATATGAGGGAAAGCCCGCTTGCGGAATCTTGGCGTATGGTCTGTCCAGGGCGCCCCTCTGTGCCGACAGACAAGGGGAGCTACAAGCACACTAGTGAAAGCATCAGCCAACCGTTACTGCGACAGAAAAAAATCACATAGCTTTGGCTCCTGGTTCGTTAGCACCAGTTAGCTTGCGTACTATCGCACCGTTCTCGCGAGACAAGAAAGTTATGGCCTACATGTGCTCGGCGCACGAGCTGCACCCTAAGTCAAACGCAGAATCTGTTGGATCTATTTCTTTACAATCACCAGCCCGCGTTCTGACCAGTGGGGTGTCTGGCGACTGCCACGAGCTAAGTACTAAGCTATGTACTAAAATGGGGCGCGCATTATTTAGTATCGTCCAGAATTTTTGAAAAGTCTCATTAGTATAAAATTACGAACCGAAATAATGGTTTGAGGTTCACATTTCGGATACTTTGCTGCCCTATTAAACTGGTCACAGTTTCCTTCGATCACTAACTGATTACTGCAAAGGTTAAACCACTGAGGACAACTATATCCGAATACTGTCCTCAGTAAAAATTGATTATTTGGCTCTGTCTGCGTAAGTTGACGTTTGCCCGGCAGCAAATTGCGCCTTTATCAGTGAAAAAAAAATGGTTTAAAAAATCTTCCCGCTCATGTCGATTAGAACTCATGACATTCTTACTGAAAATCACGAGTTTCCACCGTTTTGAATGAATGGCGGTGTAGCCTACTCTTTAGGATCCGCGCACAAAAATCGGGTGTCGACTCATGCCTTTTACTTGTGAAATCGGCGAGTGATGACGATACCTGTGTTTAGTTTTTTTTAACTTATATATCTTATAGAAGCTCCGTTTTCAATGAGAGAGGTCTCCTTTCTATTGGACCACAGATGTCCGACGGACATATGGCTAATGTCCGAAGATGGATGCTCAGATCTCCGTAGGACATCCGCCAAAATCCACGGGGCCTACTACGGGCATCCGTCAAATGGTCCCACGCAAAAGAATTGGTGTCCCTGAGGACGTCCTACGAGCGTCTAAACAGGATACCCTGACATCCGAGGGACGTTAAAATCGGTACAAACCCAATGCAGACATCCATGAGATCTCCACAGGATAGCCTGTTTAGATATAGGGCATCCAGCCGGGGATGCACATGCTTTGTCCAAATTCGGAATAAGCACGTATATCGCTGTTGTGGGCTGTGGGCATGCAGCCATAGAAACCACTAGTCGTGGATGTCTATTTGTGAGTGAACCTTAACAGTTTGCTGTATACCAGTTCAACTGGATTGCAGCTTATAATGGCCTGGTGTGCAGTTGTAATCTTAATTTATTTGCACTGGCATCGAGCAAACTACATTTGCCTTGACACCATTGCATATAAGCCTGTTAGCCTTTACATGAGCCCGACAGGCTTAGCAGGTGATGGGTGATTGCCCGCTGCCACATGTTAAGTATCCATTGCAAATGTTGGCAAAATTAACTGTGTATAAATTCATGCTGATCGTGCGTACACTGGATGTCTGTAGGATGTCAGGTTCAGAACACTGCAGCCGTCCATGAACGAACAGCTGCAGGACTTCTACTGGAGCAAACAAACCAGACGCCAAAAAAATTTAAAAAAGATACGTCCGATGGTGGCACCATTGGTGTCCCGTTTGGGACGTACGCATTCGGATCTTTGCCGGACATCCGTCAAAAATTTGTGGTCCAATGAGTTGTTATAAGGACACGGTATCCTACAACAGAACTTCTACTAATTCTCAGTGTCCATTTAAGCACTTCTTGGGGAAACTCTTTTGTGTATAAAAGTAAAACTCGGGCATTGTTAAGTACTTACAAGTGCTTAATCGTGCGGTACATTCGGATTAGTGTTTTATATTCGCAGAGAAAAGATGTGGACGCAGTGGTTCGAGGTTCCCCTGCCCCGCTTCCGTGTTTTTAATGTTAGTAAGCACTTGAGTAGTACCTGTCGCCAATGGCAACGTCTCGCAAGTTTAGGGCGTACTAGTCATTTCATAGTTTTTCTTATGTTGTTGACAGTGCGCCGTTTCTCGGTTTGTTTGTTTTTTTAATTTGGAATACTCAATGTTTCCCAAAACTCCCACCTTGTGAAGGCAAAAATCACCTCTGAATTTTTGTCGAAACGTCGCTAGTTTATTGCATTAGTAGAGCAGCGTGGTGTCACTTAAATATCCGTGGTATTGCCGCGAATCTTTGTACTTTGTCAAAGGTGCCGACACACGGCTTTATCGCTTTGTTCGTGCATGCGATGCAAGACGCGACCAGATTTATCTCGATTGATCGCATCCAGGCGGAGCCGATTCTAGATTGCTCCAGACTTTTGTAGTGACTTTTCACACCCTATCTCGAAAGTTCCTATCAGCTTTAAACTGAGCATGGCCGAGAGCGGCGGGCATTCTGTTCGACGACAGCCGAGCGCGCTTGTTGCTACGCCGCCTCCGAGTGATTCAGTCCATTGTGGGCGCAAGTCAGTCCTAATAAATAGTTTTGTTTAGACGCCATTTTCGCTCTCTTCCTGCTCTCCGGACTGCAGTCTCCACTACATGAAAGTGTTATCTACGAGAACTACCACGAAGAACGAATCAGAAATGGTAGCCTTAAAGATTCAATGAAGACAAATCGAAGCTGGCCTGTATCGTTAGGCTATACGTTTTCTAATCACAAAGGAAGCACTGTCACCGAAAACGCAGTTTTTATAAGGTATGGATGCTCAAAAACCGCAATAGAGATGTCGCCGTCACCGGCCGATTTCGCAACTAAAATGCGTGAGTCGGACTTAGTGGGAAAGCACTATTTAACGCTATCCCAGCCAAGAATTTTGTGTGAAGCCTCGTAGCACTCGGGTAAGCTCGGGTAAGTTCGGACAAGCGTCGCGCAAGCTGCAGTCAATGGGAGGATGGCGTCGCGCCAGCTGCCGCCGAGTGGAGAGAGGGTGCGAAGATGAAGAGCGAGAAACGCAGTTTCCTGCACATGCAAATGCCAGAAAAAAAAGAGGTGCGAAGAATGAACACGTGCTTTCGCACTTCTACTCTCAAAACGATGGCAACTCGTCCTTTTCGGTAAAGGACGTCACGATTTTGAATCGAGTGTTATAAATGTTTTTAGATTCAATTTTCTCAGTAACAAATCCATCTCTTTCTGCCATGCAGACAAACGTCAACATAACTAAGAGGAGTCAGATAATAAATGTTTACTGAGAACAATAACTGGATGCAGTTGTAGTAAGTGTCCCTCTAATGTGAACATGACATTTCCCTTACTCTCTTGATTGTTACGGGCTCATTTCAACCATCTTTAAGGTCACCGACTTGAAGCACGCTTCCGAAAGTCTTCATCCCCCAACTTCTGACATTAAGATATGCACTGCCAGATGCGTCCACAAAAATTCAAGTGAGGCAGAGCAAATAAAATAGGAGAGATGTGAACCAGGCATAGCATGGCTTAAAAATTAGAGGATCGTGAAACCATGATGGCTATTGCACGTACGGCTTTCGTTCGCGTTAATTGTTTTATCGCTTAATTCTTCTCATGAAAACAATGATACCCTGAATTCTTAATGTTTGCTGCATTTATAGAAAGTTGGAAGTGAGGAGCGTTTTCTTGAGCAACCTTTCTGTTGTGACGTTTACACCCTTAAAAAGAGATCCCTTTAAAAAATCGCCTGATTATACCTCCTAACATACGACAGTGTAAAAGCTTGGCAGATATTCACCTTGCCGCAAATCATTCCTACGCATGAGTACACAGAGCAGTAACTGACATTGTCAGCCAAGAAAACAAGACCGCGATGCTTTCTTCTTTTTGGGACGCAAACAGGAGCCTGTCGTTACCGTGAAAGCGCAAGATGGGTTACATTACTGGTGCCAGAAGGCTGCTTGCGTCGCTTAGTTTTTCCGGCACAGTGAACGCTCCCTGAGTCAGCGTTAGAGGGGAAACAGTAACAGAACTAGGCACATCGAGCGCGACATTGCTACAATGTATGAGCCATGATGCACTGCAGAACACCAATATTTACTATCCGGAGCACATATCGAAGTGCTTTCCCAGCCTCACCTCTTTTGCTTTCAGCGAGTTTCTGACACGTACTCCTTACATATTGGCGCGCTTTATTTATGAATTTTAATTCACCAAGCAATGAAGGAGTGCCCGGGCATGTTCGCATTAGTCAGATGGTTTTATTGTACGCACACACTTGCAAAAGCAAATTCGCTTACCGAGAGCAGTCATGTGAATGGCTTCCAGCCATAGCTGCAAGTATACCTCTAAAGTAGCAGCCAGTTTAATGTAATGCCTATAATAATCGGTTTTGGTAATATTTAGAGAACTGTATATATATTATGCCGTAGGGATAAAAACGTAATGCCGTAGGGAGAAGTGGATCGTTCTGCTTTGATTGTTCTTGTTTATTTTTATTTATTATTTGATACCGAGATAGCCTTGATGAAATTACAGCAGGAAGATGGATGTGTGGGAGGGAAAAAACTTGTATGGGGTACAGCTAGTGAACACAATACGCCAACAAAAATATACGTGCATACACATTGCTAAATCATACACTCAGCGCGTGTAGAAATGGATTGTTTAATAGGGTTGATACAATGATAAAAAATTCCATTTTGCGAATTGTTCAAACAAACAACGAATCACGAGAAGCATCGGTCCTAAATGGAAGCTCCTTGATTCTGAAGGCGTGGTCTCTTTTGTGTGCTTATTCACATGTTTAACGCAGTAAGTATTGGAACAAAGGCATCATGCTGATGTTTCGTTTTCTACTTTACAATTTACGCCTACTTTGTGATGTTTGGCTTCAGCTGGCGTGAAAACAGGGCTTGTCTTATCGTTTGTTCGTAGATCGATGACGCTGCTGAAAAAGGACCCTGATGAGTCCGTTGACTTGGAAGAGAAAGGTCCTGACATAATTCCAGCAACTACAGGTAAGGCGCCGTGTTTAGGTATTTGAGACTCCTGTTCCATACAGGAATCGCAAACAGTTTAGTAAAATCTCCTATGTAACATTTCTTTCAATATCACTGAGTTCATGACACTAGCATCGTATGTCAACAATAACCGGCCTGCCGATGTGTCAGTCTGCAGCAACCTGACAGACATTTGGAGAAGGTCTCTGAAAGAGACGTACGTCAATGTGCTGATTTTTGTGTTGTGTTAACAAGCTGGCGCTTTATGACCGTGAGTGTGAAGATGATAATTATATTTAATGCAGTCCCCAAAAATATTCGCACTTCAAGTTCACGTTCAAGTTCAATATAACTTTATTGCCGTCGATGTAGAGGCCCCTCCGCTCCTGATATCAGTCAGACTCTAGGGGTCCATGAAGGAGCCCCGCAGGGAGACGTCTTTCGCAAAGCGTGCCGTGCCAGACGGATTGCTCGAGCTTGCTGCTCCGGAGGACAGCATCCCAGGTTTCTTTCTCTGTGATCCATCAATATGCCCGGGAGAATCGGGGCATTTCCAAATGAGATGATCCTGATTCGCACTCGATCAGTGCCTTCTACCAGTCTTCAAATGCGCTCATTTGCTGGCTCCTGCGAGATCTGCGAATCCTAGGGTGCTTCGATGCCAGCGCCGGGTGGAGACAACTTAAGCGCCGCTGCCATATTGAATCACAACTTTCCTCTGCCATGTACCGCGAAATGCTCGACTGGTAGCCCAGTGTAGCTTTCGCTGCAAAATGCCGTTCAAGTTAAAGCAATTTGAAGCGCGCCGAGAGCATCAACGGCGCCGTTACAAGCGCTAGCGCCGCTGATCACGTGTGATTCATTATGGCGGCGCCGCTGAAGTTGTCTCCACCCCGGCGGCGCTGGCATCGAGACACCATTGCGAATCCGCTACGAGCGCGCCGCCTCTCGTGCGGTGGCACCCTTGCAATGTGGTGGTTCGTGGTAGTGCTGATAGATGGCGCCTCAAGCAAAAACACTGGCGTCAATGCGGCAGTTTTTGAAACCGGAGTGCGCGGAGAATTTAGAATTCTAAACATGTGCCTTTGTGCCTGACGCATGCCCTGGGACGACGATTTCCTTTTTGTTTGTTCTTTTTTTGCGGCCAGAGAGATGGTTGCATGCAGCCGTGAGCTCACGCAGGTAATGAACGAATTTCGTAAGTGGCTGGAAACAGCTCGGTCTGGAGCGGAAGCATGCGTAGGGCGCCTAGTTTTCCGTAATCACACGGTTCCACGAAAAATCATGAACTTGATCATTTCTCCCAGCACTCTGTGTTAGCTGCCACATCTCCTTTTTTGTAATATTTTTGTAGCTCTTGTCGGTAGGAACGACAGAATGATTCAAGTGGGAGTAATTTCCGGTATCTCCCCAAATATAACGCGACCATGAATATAGCGCGTTTGGGGGTCGAGTTTTAGGAAGAGAAAATATATGTTTAAGGTTATAACGCGAGCTCAAACTCCGCCTCGACGGACCAAAGTGAACAGGAAGTTGGCTTTTTCTCACAGCTCAAAAGTGTTGTAGGTAATTAAGCTCGCTGCAGGCATCTCGAAAAGCAGCGAAACCGAATATAACGCGAGGCGCATTCTGAAACAAATTGTTTGAGGAAAAAAATTCGCGCTATAATCGTGTTGACACGCTATTCCTCTGAATTCTGATGAAAGCTTGAACCTGTTACTGAACAAAGTTCTGCTAATATCTTGGCATGGTAGTCGCTACAAGCGCGTCACATCCTTCATGTTAGTGACGCGTGTTCACATCTTTCTATTGGAAGAGTCACAGTGCCGCCGCCTTTAAATAATAATAGTAATAGTAAAATCCGAAAAAGAACACCGTCTTTATTTCGAGTAACATCTGTCAGTCATTTTGGGGGCTTTTCTGGTGGCGGTACTGGGACATCCCGGAAGGAAAATGAACGTCAGGCAGATGCAAGCCCTTGTAGGCCACTGTCACTCTTTCAGACAGCTTCACCCCAGCAGGTCAATGATTGTGCACAGGGGCTTCATCAAAGAGATCACCCAGTGCAGTGGAGGCACTGCGTCGAACAAGTGCTCTTCGGCACGTGAATGCTAAGCACTGTTGGGTGCTTAATTCCAATATATAGTCACCTTTGATTCCTGTGAAAGCACGTTACTCATGTTTTGCGTGTATTATGTTTCTGCTGTGTATTGCAGAATCTTTGTTTTGAATTCACGGAAAATTTTCCTCCCGCAGAAAAGTCATGCGTGCCAGCCCGAGCGCTTCAGCTCGGGCTCGCAGTCTGAGTGCAGTCGCCGCTTCTCTTAAGCCCCTGGGATCGCATGAAGTGCGCTTCAGTAATGCACTGCCACTAGAACTTTTTGTTAGATTCCATGTTTGTTACAGGCAGGTAATTTACATACCCCGAACTTCTCTTTCTTCTGTCGCAGTTTTTTCCGGCTACGACGCAGCGCACGAAAAAATGGTTGCATTGACAACAGGGATGGATTCTTACTCTGCACCTCTGCCGCTGAAGGAGAGTCTAGAAAGCCTAGGAAATCATAGAACGGCTTCTCCGAAGAAGGTAAGTTTTACCAAAGGAGCAATTTTACGCAAATTTCCGATCCATGTCCGACATTTTTGGACCAAAATATTGAATATTGAAAAAATGTCAGATATTTCTATGAAAATATTGAAGATAATGATCCATTCTTCCGATTTGTAGGAAAATATTTCGTATGTAGTGTTTCCATCGCTCGCACCAAGCATTTAAGACTGCCATAGAAAATCAATGGGGAGCGCTATTGACGAAAGCGAAAACGTTAATAGCAAGCGCCGTAAGGGAAGGGATCAAGGAGAGACTGAGAGATGAAAGAAGAAAGAGGTGCCGTAGTGGAGGGTGGGTGCCTTTTGTGTTTTGCCTAGATCGAAACGTGGCCGCCGCGGTTGGGTTCGAACACGGGTGCTCTGAACTCAGGAGCCGAGTGCCCGAACCCCACTGAGCCACCGCGGCAGGTGCGGCCGCACTCGAGCCTGGTCGCACATAGCGTTTCGAGATGAAGATGGAGGATATGAGGCGAGAAAAGGCGCATGCCCATTCCAGCCATATAGTTTATTCCTTCCCTTACGGCGCGGTTCAGGTGTCTACCTAAAAGTGAGATAGTTCGCCTTCCCTTTCCTTAAAACCAGTTTCGAGGCGAAAGCTTCACTACGCTAGACAAAACCGATTTCGCCGTGCGTTGTCGGTTGACCTTCAAGTGAACCAGAGGTCAGGTGTGGCTATATAGGCCTTTCCATATGTGGTCCACCATGGTGTCGCACCTCTTCACCTTCGACCTTTCGATTCGCCGTTAAAGGGCGGTAGAATAGGCCGCATCGTTGATTGGGTGACCAACCTCTCGCGATCAGCCATTAACTGCCAGGGTGGCAGGGTGGGCGCGCTGCCTATCCAGTGTGCGGAACGCACTCAATGTTAAAGACGCCAAGCCACGTCTACTTGTCCGATAGACCACAGCTGTCGCTCTCTAACCATGTTCAGCAGTAGTTAAACCGCAGCTAACTTTTTTTCAACATGTGCGTCGGCAGCCTAGTCAACCCAGTTCTCGCCAGGCACGCCCTGGCCACGCGAAAGTTGGCACGCCAAGCGTTAACAGGCAGAGAGCAGCGCGATGCGCCGGGCAGAATAACCGCAGTGGAACGCCGAATCATCTCTCAAGAAACTATAAAATCGTTTCCCTAAGCTGATATCATGGTACACCTCCCCTGCCGCTCGTAATGCACCACAAGTGATAGTGTGAAATTCTTCTTTCAGGTGACCATATGTGCTCTTTATTATGCCAGTACCGCAGCGGTGGCCTAGTGGTTTTGAGCATCCGCCTCGCAAAGGGGAGGTGCGGGTCTTCATTCACACTGCCGCCGGGCACATACCAGCGATATAACGGATGCAAGCCTTCCCCTGAGCTGGCGCTCGGCATCTTTTAGGCGAACTGCTTGGGGAAAGGGGCTTGTACCAACCTGGAGTACACGGAAAACACTTTGTGCCATGGCGCTTTTTGGCCACAGATGCCCTTACGTCATAAAAATGCATCATCGCTCGTCTGCCCTTCTATTAACGTTAATGCCGCTTCACCTTTTTTTGTTTCTGTCTTGTTGTTGTTGTCCAGGCGCCTAGTGACACATCCCACACTAGAGAAACGACCAGGAATCAGAGGTGTGGAAAGGCTAATAAGGATGGTGTGATTTTTATTTAAATAAAGCGAGAGAATAGTAAACGATAACACGTGAGGCTGAGCATCACCAGTTGGGCCTATAAAAATCAAGGGTGTGGATTGAATTCAGCAAAATCAGAAAGTGCAATATTTCAAGTTTAGACACGGTAGCCGCGTCATTCCAGCATGAAATTTCGAAGGGCGGAACAAACAGTCATTTGGCTGTGCCCGAGCATATAGCGACGCCAGATGGTAGCAATTAAGATAGAGCTGCTCAAACAGAGGCTGAGCTGACGTATAGCGGCCTCTCCCGCACCGCGCTTCTCAAAGAGAACCAGCGTGTCATGTCATGTACGCGTGGTGCCCTCTTTCTTTTCCTCGCAGTCTTCTTATTCTCTGACCGCCATGTTTTCTGTCGCTGGGGCCTCAAAGCCTGCTCCCGTCTTGGTTCGTCCCCAGCAGGACATCTGCAGCGGCGGTGGCGGTGAAGTGACGTATGCCGAGCTGTCCTTCCCGAAGGCCGTGGCCGTGCTGCCCGTGCAGCAGGGAGGCACACTACGCCGGGCTGCCGCCGCCTCTGCCGCCGCCGTAGCCGGTCCCCAGCTGCCGGAGCCGCCGACGGAGTACGCGCGCATCGACTTCCACCGGACGCTGCGGCCCGTGCCGGGAAACCTGGGCCTCACGGGCGAGGAACTGGAGGACGAGGGAGGCAGCAGCTGCGAGACGCCGCTCATGGCCAACCGCAGGGAGAGCACCGTCTAGCGCCACCGCTCCCGCTGGGCCCCCGGGGACTCCCCACTAAACGTGAGCAGCGCACGCAGCCAGTAGTATCTGGAATTCATTTCGATACCGCTAATTCTTGCCTCGTCTTGCTTCATTAATCTACTTACGGGAACGCAAGTATCGAGCTGTAACATCTATGCCTCGCTTAGGTGTCGCACTGCCGCAGTTTTGTTTATGTAGAAAATGGGACATCACAACATAATGATTTATGTGAAGCAGATGACGGTGATGATTTGAGTCGATTTGATTTTAATGGAGCACGGGCAGCCTTCCAAAAGCCACCGTGGTTTATGCATCTTGTTTGTGCCAGGTGGGGCCAAATAAAGCCCATTCTTTGACCGCATTTTGGTTCTTGTGAAACTGTGCAGTGCCTTCTGGAAACCCAATGGTGCAGAAACTGAGTAGTCATTTGACAACAGCACACAGCAGAAGAAACAGGGCTGCATGTCTGTTTTGTCGTAAGCCATTCCCTCTAGATCTAATACAATACGAGTCGATTTTGCCACATACGGCAAAAACAGAGAAAGTACAAAACACAAAAATTTGTTGTTGCAATTGATTTATTCATGGGGCCCTGCTACTAATACTTTCTTCTTCCAGATAAAGCGTACTCCACTCATAGTGAAATCTGACACATTCAGAGCTGTTTTCGACACACTTTTGATATTAGGTTGCTATACACACGTTCCCTATTCCTTCTGGCATGAATTAAACCGGGTTGCACTGCAGAGCACGTAACTTCAATACACAAGAGCATGATGTGCATACACTTGCCGCATTACGCGCCGGCTTCCTATGTTTCATCTTTCACAAAGTGTGATGCAATTGTTGCGTGCAGTTCACTGCTGTTTCAAACAAGATATGCAAGAAATTAAAAGTGATAACGACAGATATAATTTCGTGCATTGGAAAAAACAAATTTTGCAGAATACTTGAAAAAGTTGTTACTTTCTTCAGACTCCAATGTTTGCCATGTTACCGAGCATGTGCACGATCGTGTGACTTCCGCCTGAAGAGAGGATGGCCCGGGCAAGGCGCGATGTTCGTGAACGAGACAATTGAAATCAAGGAAGGTTTCATCATTTTAAAGCACCAGCACACGTTCTGATTGTGAACTCAGCTTCGACTCAGTTATTATTTTTATTTTGCGAGGAGCAGCCAGTTGCTGTGAGAAAGAAGTATGTGAAGTTTTCCTAGAGGCTATAGAAGATCCTATGCACCAGGTGTTAATTTTTTCATATATATTGCTGTTATTGCTGTCATAATCGTAGCAGTTCGATGTAGAGAACAATGTGCTGTATCAAAGCTGTGACCGCATCCCGATGTATACTTGCGGATCACTAAAGTCCTGCATGCAGAAACTCATACCGCGTGGATATATTAATACTTAAATGTTTTCTTGCCCTACAGTCTAGGAGCATGTCTTGCAGGGATTAGCCGATGAATTTGAACCTCACATTTTTTTCAAGTTGAGCCCATGACTCTATGCACTCCTATGAGCAGTGCAATCCGTACTTACACTACTTTCATCACAAACCACGGTTCTAGTTTTTTACAATGGCGCTGATTTCCAGCTGCTCAAGAACAAGGTGTTTACACCTGAGGCAACAAATTACAGCTAAGGACAACATCTAAAACGACGAAGAGTAAGAAAGATGCGGGCCCATGACAGAGAAATATACAGATACAGTGGACTTAGTCGCTTAATCCGAACAGCTGGTTTACTTGGAACTGAAGTATTGGACCCGTCAACATCACACTCCGCGTATATGGAACAAATTTTCGGCTCCCTTCAAATTTGAATCATCAAGAATTGGCTGGTGGTGGTTTTTCGCCACCCCTTGTAATGGTATTATGCTTGGTGCCAGATTGAAGTTTTTTTCTTGGTAACTTCGTAATCGCTGCGTAACTAATGAAAAAATTTCGCTTTTTTTTCAGAGAGCCCACAAGGGCACGTGCACTGCTCCTTCGTCAAGATCTAATACGATGCTCAACTAGGCCTATGTCATCACGCATAAGGCGGTTATGACGCCGCGATGAGCGATGAAGGAGGATTCGCAACGTTTGGTGCAGTCTGACTTTGTCCTACGCGATAGGGCCGTGAAGTCAGCTGATCACTCCGAGAAAGAGACATGCAAGTGACAGGTGCTCACTAGGATGTGCAGGATGCCACGTGTTCTCTCATCGGACCTGTGAGAAATGTGCCGTGTTGGAATGCATGCTGTTGCTTCAGTGCTCCATATTGGATGGCTGTGGCCAAGTGCTCAGCTGGGCACATGCAAGCTGCTTGAGACTGCCATCTACAATGTTATGAATTGAATGAAGTTAACAATGAAAGGGAAGGGAAAAGATGTAGACTCTTCGGCAGCGCTGCAAAAACATGGAAATCTGAGCAAACTAAAAAGAATGGGAAAGCATACCTCTTTTTATTATGCTGGATGAAAAAGGAAGCTCGAGTTATGAAAATCATCCATCTTGCGACAGACTTGACTTGGCTCAAGATGGTGGTGATATCTGGTAGTCTACATGTCCGCAGCACAGAAATATTCCTGGTAGAAACCACTTGTTCATCAGCAAAGTCTGAGAGAGTTTATTACATGTTTTTTGTCACCAAAGCTATAATCATTTATTACTGACAATGGTTTCCCCTAACCTTTCTCTTCACCTTATATAACCCAAGAAAACGCGATTAGAAGTGCAGTCTCTAGCACCATGGATGTGCCCAAGTACTTGTGCCTTCGTATTAGCGCGAATGTGTGATTGTTTCTTTTGAATGGCTTGAAGGTCATTGCGTGGAGGTGAAAAACAAAGCTAGTCAATTTTCTTTCATTGTACATATAATGGCATGTTTTATCAACAAAATAATGTGTAATAACAAAGATTCTTCATGTATATTTATACAATCACGTCATTTTTCCATCATACACTGTTAAGAAACTTTCTTAGTTCTTGAAACTGTCTATTCTTTCACGAATTGCAAATAGCATATATTTCAGCTTCCCTCTCCCCCTCTCTTTTTTAAAGCGGTTGAAACCCTTCAATGATTGTATGGATATTTCTTTTACTATTCCTGAATTCTATGGACTATTTCATTAATATCCTGCTGCTTTTCAGATTATTGTCAAATATAGTAAGCCACAAGGTGAAGTTGCAGCTGTCTTCATACGAAAGATATTAACCAAAAATTACAGTAGTAACAATACAATGCATTACACAACTGCATGGATGCACTTTCTCAACTTAAAGAACATTTTATCAAAGCACATATTTGTGAACAATTATCTCTAAATTCTTGAACAGTGTAAGGGTGTAAATTGCTCTGCATCAGTGCAAGCAATGTTTAATTCATGTGCACATAAGCAATCTTGACTAAATATTCAAAGTTGATGCTAATTTTCACTGAAAGCACTATGACTTAAGCAGCCTCAAAAAGTGTGCTTTTTGCATACTATTGTATTTATACCTAAGAATAAGCCAAGTGATCCCAAAGCACGGAAGTTGTGATAAAAGCAATGATGTTTTAAGATGTCTCTCGTGCTTTTACATACATCATACACACCGTACACGTAGCATAAGCCAACAGCAGCTGCTACCAATTGCTCACTGATCTATTGTGGTGCACCATGCTTTCCCTCAAAATACAAAGCTATTAAATGCAATTAAATTTCCTTTTTACTTTTGCTCTGTCATAGAGACCAAAATTAACTCATTTCAACATTTTAGTAAAGCAAAAAACACTGGCTGCATTTGGCGAGTCCAGACTGCCAAGAAATGCTGCTCTTGATTGCAGTGAAAGCATTCAAATAAATTTATGATTGCTTGCCTCACAAATTCGTAAGAAATGAAAACGATTTCAAGTTTGACTGTTTTTAATGACACCCTTAAATGAAATCT
Source organism: Amblyomma americanum (assembly GCA_030143305.2). Classification (NCBI taxonomy): domain Eukaryota; kingdom Metazoa; phylum Arthropoda; class Arachnida; order Ixodida; family Ixodidae; genus Amblyomma; species Amblyomma americanum. The sequence goes on from JARKHS020013503.1 coordinate 15,420, forward strand.
TGACAGGTGGCACTCGTTGTCACATCGCATATTCTAGTACTCACTGTTTTAGCAAACCATGTTCCGACATATCAAGCTTCAAAAATATTAGGTATGTTCAGGACAACATTTCTGATAAGTTGTTGCTGCTCTATTCTAGTTCTGTACGATTGTACCACTTTTCAAAACATGGACCTTCAGCTTCAGTTTGTGTTGAATATTGCAGGATTTTCATGTCTGAAACAGCTTGTTCTGCATTTGAAAGGTTGTACCGTGGTATCTGTTTGAAGTGTTGTCTGTAGTTTATGTACGATGATGTTTGCGTTCCACATGTATAGGGCATCTTCTCAGGGCTATGTTACTTTGTGATGCCCCTGAAATGCTGCTGCTAGCAATTTTTGTGTCATGCTATATACGTAAGTCTTTGCGCCGAACACATTTTTGGCATTGGTCACATCACTAATTGGGACACTTCTCAGTGCTGCTTAAAGCAAGTATGCAATCAAAAATAAGCGAAATGACGTACACAACACCTTGTAAATAACTTCACTGTCTGCTGGCCTAATGCACATGGTATAAATGAATGTGGTAGCAATGTGCGGGTATGTGCCTACTCATTGCGGCCATACTTTTTTTTCCTTTTTTTTCTTTTTGTCATTAGCAGTTAAAACGGGTGCGTGGCTTTGTCACCTCGTGTGTATGAATATACACCAAGGCAGTCAGACGATGTGAAAAACATTTGCTCACACCATTTGACAAGCATTCCTGCGAGCATCTGAATCGCTCGATTGTTTACTAACTTTTCCAGCTGTATTATTTACTCTATGCTTCAAATGTGTTTTTTGTCATGTGATACAACTCACAAGTGCCTATTTAAAGCGAGACGACGACAGCCGTAAGAACTGTATTATTCCTCTTGGAAACGTTCAACGTCAAGGGCGGATGCCTGGACGTACTACCACGATGTGGAGATACTTACGCTGAGTATTCTTCACAGAGTATTGTGCATAGTGTAAGATATTGAAGATACAGTAGATCTGCTTTTTTTTACCAACCGGTTTTCTGAGTGTTACATATAGGCTGTGTGCATCAAAATGAGAGGTTATGAATCTCCTGCAAATAAACTATAGTTTTTTTATGTGTTCAGAGTTTCTTTCCTTCTTTTCTCCACTATATCAGCAGCATTATTCTATGGCATTGCCACTGTGTAACAGTAGAATACCTCTTCAGATGTGAGCAAGTAGTAAGTCTGGTTTCGACCGGATTCAGTAATATCAGTCCATACTATGAAAGGGCAGGTCGAAAATTTCAAGAAAAAATGATACATACTTGATAGCATGCATGAAGCTTTGATCGATCTAAATTGATTAAATTTCTGTAATTTCTCTTATCTGCGGTGTTTTTGCTGTAACCACTGATTGAACTCATTTTGGCAGTAATCCTAACCTCTTACTTCTCGCAAATATATATTACACATAAATATGATTTTGGAGACTATGTGCACAACAAATTGGCAGATATTTCGATCCACTTCATTCGCGAGCAGGGTGCACCCACTTCTCTCCAGGCAATGCCCACAGTTGCCGCACACCCTCCGTGTAGGTAAAAGCCCTAAACTGGAAAAAGTGTCCCACGTACACATTTGCTTTAAGTAAAGGTGGGCGGAGAGCACTTTTCCAAATCGAATCGAATACGAATAGTGTTGTTAAAAGCCTAAGCGAATACATAGTGAAAGATCCCAGTTGAATACACGTGGAATATTTGTTCGATTGTTCTCTACTTAAGCGAATATTCATGCAAGAGGAATATTCAAACGAAGCAGCGAAGGAACAGCGGCGGCGCTATAAGTAATGCTGTTAAAGCTGTAGCTGCCGAAAGAAGCAACGCTGATTTTCACTAGGTAACACGGAACAGAAATCAGTATATTAGCTATATGTGACCGTCATGTCATATGCATAGGAAAATTAATTTTTGCTGCTGATTACGACAACGAACAGACTTACGCCAAATCTCAGCCAGGCTGGGTTTGCTTATCCTGGATGAACGCGGTCGCGTCATCCAAATTTTTAAGGTTATATGTTTCAGTATTATAATCGCAGCCACACGAATGGACGGCGTCGCAGCGCCGGCCTTCCTTTCCGCACTACATGCGCTCCGTGCGATCGCGGCAGCATGCTGTGTGGCGTTGGAGTGGGGCCTGTTTGTCAAAAATCGCAGAACGAACTCTACGGCACGCCCTATTCGTATTTAGTACCAATTACTCGAAAACTATTCAAAAATTTAAAAATGGATTCGTTACGTTTCGAATAATCTCGAAAATGCACTATTTTATTCGTTCAACGAATCGAATAGACCGTTACTCGATTCGCTATTAGAAAATTTGGAATATTCGCACATCACAAAAATTCTCACTTGGGGGTGAGCCCATCACCCCCAAGCGAGCATTTTTCTTCCGTAAAATTCTACTCGGCCCCCATGGCATTCCACAAAAAATTTCCAGGAAAAGCATTGTACAAATAGGACTAAACCCCTCTCAGTTACATCCTCCAAGGGTTGACGAAAAGTCCGCCCCTGCTTATGATGAAATAAGTGAAGTTCACGTGGCTACCATGAGTGTAGCACACGTCTCTGTTCAGGTCCTCCAACGTGCGCAATTCAACTGCAGCGCACTTCGCCCTACTTCGGCGTAACGCTGGGCAGTGTGTCATATAGATAAGCTGAATGCGATGCGTACCTGCATGCATCTTCGGCGGGCACGCTCTATGTCCTGTGTGCCCTTTCCACTCACTGGTATAAAACAAGCGCCAATAAGCACTAGGGGCGCTCAATTTCTCGCAACTGGTCCCCGGGGTTACTGTGTCGACACCGGCAACATACAAGCAGGAAATTCAACGCCGCCACCTGTGCGGTCACGTGATTTTGTTTACTCTGGCATTCGGGAACATGGGAGAGACATCGTTGATGAAAAATACTTCGACCTCCAGGTAAGCCGTTCGGCGGTAAAGGTAGAGTTTGACAAAGGCATTGTGTTATTTGGTCTTGTCGTTACAAAGATTTTTTGCCACCGATATCACCCGCGACGCATTACTGATGCGGGTTGGGACCCTTCTTTAAGGCTCCATCCAACTATTTGTCACCGATATCATTATCAGCCTGTCTAAGTCCACGCCTTGAGAAAAGCCCCTCCTGCTGACCTCCACATGTCTTGCACCAGCCATGGGCACCCTATCCGCGGGGCGTATTTATAAGTGGCTTTGCAGTATGCATTTATTGGATAAAAGATTAAAGCCAGCGGAAAGGACGCACAATAAAAAAAAGGCCTCCACCGTCTATAAAGCGTTGAAGTAATGAGCGTTAGCTGTTTGGTTTACTAGACGAAGAAAGCGAAGAACGCGCCCGTTGTCCAGTTGCACCCCCTCAAGATACGTCCCAAACAGAACTTGCTTCGTTTGGGGGGTCAAGGTGGGCCTAGAACTCGGCATGCGGCGCGATATGGTAACGCTTCAATTAGTAATTGCATGTATACAATGCTTTAAAATTATTTAATTGTGTTTTTTTCTATACCACAACCCATAGGGTTTTATTTGCCTACCAAATTCGGTACGCAACTGTCCCCGGACGGGTGCCCGTTGTTGTCGGAGTATATATATAGCGGAACGAATGTATACATATATAGCGATCCCGTAACGGGACAGGTTTCCTCCCGTTGCAGGATACTTTTTGGAGGTGAGGGCACAACGTAGTAGTAGTAGTAGTAAGTGTTTAATCAAAAATACACAACGCCGTCAACTTGGATTTGAGGAACCGAAACTATTCCGCCTTCCGTCCCCTGACATCATTCTCACATAGTTCCACCTCTATCCATCATATTGCACCGAGACGTCATCATTGGCACGCGGCAGGTGGTTGTTTCAACAATCCTATTGTAGACGACACTACAAGTCTCCATGCGAGATATGCTGTTTTCTATAGTTGCTGCCACATCTAGATGACGCTGTGATCTCAGGGTAGTAGCAGACCACACGAAATTTCGAAATGTGACGAGTAAGAGCTCACGCTCCTAAAACATAGGGCGACGCTGGACTATCAACTGACTGTAATTCAGTGAAGATCACGTATATGCCCATCAGGAACGAAACCAGGCATTCACACTCGTGGCAATTCACGTGAAAAAAGCAAAAAAGTGAACAACAAAAATGACAGCGATTTAACTCTTTCACCGAATGGTCAAGAGATAGCTATTGTTCCTTCTATGATGATTTTGCTCTTATCCCTTGCTTGTTCTTTGAGGGTGCTATTGTGTACACGGGTTAAAGGGGCTGCGAAACACCGCTTGAACGGATGCCGGTTACACTTCAGGTGAATTCTTTATGTCGCACAGATGCTGACTCAAAAAGAAATACGAGAATCGATGCATAGGAACGGGAGTTATTCAATGAAGAAATTTCAAAATACAAGCAAACAAAATGCTGCCCTCAACTCGCGATTTTCGCGCAGCTTCCCATTCCCATTTCACTCTCCCAATGACGACACACTGTGCGACCAATCAAAACAGCCTATCTTAGCACGTGGAGGAAGTTTACACTTCATGGTTGCCTGTTCTCTGTAACTCGCTCATGCCAAGGCTGGCGGCGCCGTTTGCATGGTTACAACAACCATGTGAACGCCCAGCTGACCCAGCGATGCTTCGTCGTCACCTCGACGGCGCAGAAGGAAACGCTGATCAGTGACGTTCCCTGACTTATGGATCCCAACTCGAGCGCGAGATACTGCGACGGTGTGACGGCCTGCGCAAGATATCAGACACATTAAGCATAGCGCGTACCGCTACTGCTTACCGCCAACCATCGCCCCTAGCGCGCTGGTTGGTCACGGCGAGCAAAGAGCGCGCGCTGTTGACGGGAACGTGGCGCCATCTGGCGCCACCGCCCGGTGGTCCTCCACAAGCTGACGATGCGCACTGTTTGCTAAATGTTAACTGAACGCATCGTTCCTTGGGACCGAAACGAACGCTTGTAGAGTGCGATGGCTCGATCGGATTAACTCCGCAAAGCCGCTCTCAGATACCTAGAGAGTACCCATAAGTATTAGTGCTAGGTCATAGGATGTTTACAGAGAGGCGCAAAGTCCGTCGATGCAAAAAGTAGCCAGAGCCTCTAGTGGTGTATTTTTGTTTTACTTGCTTTACAGTGCTTTTATCTAGGGCGAACAAGTTGGTTTTGTTAATGTAATATAGAACATAAAAACTTGACAAAACGTATCTCTAGTTATTAACACAATTTGCAGTATATTTACTCTTTGTCCAATCATAAAGCTCGCCCTCCGTGATGTCATATCCGATGCCAAAAACCGCCACTGTATGGTGACACCGTCAGCGCCATGAATTTGTTTTTGCGAGCTAATTGAAATGTTAAAAACAGGAGTATACGCTGCACGACCGATGCCAATAGCATCACTATAACTCATTCTATGCAACCAACGGGCAAAACAATGCACTGAAAATGTGTTTCGGGGCCCCTTTAAGTACTCAGTTTGCAAGATTTAACCGTTTATAAAGTTATGCTTCTTGATTCGCACCGGTCCTGGCAAGCATCGCCTTGTTATAAAGTAGTTGGCTATAGTTTGCAGTTCGACTATGGTCATGTCATCTTCGCATGGATCACTCGCAAGGCCAAAATTGGAGGCCACATTCGTATCGAGCCCATTCAAGTTATATAGCCTGAACATCAATTCCGGTCCAAATCTGTAGAAAATTTTCGGACGTGAGGTGCGCCAAATTTTGAGAGTAGCTCGGGTTGAATTTTAATGTCACCATCATATGGGGCACATTCAAATTAGCCTGGATATTGATTTTGGCCCATAATCCGAGGTCAAATTTCGGTGGTTGGGTGAACCAAGTTTGGAAATGCGAAGGCCAAATTTGGAGGGCACCATCATATTGGGCATATTGAAATTAGGTTGGATATCGATTTTGGTCGAAATCCGAGAAGGTAAAATTTTTGGGGTGGAGTGGGCCAAATTTAGAACTGGTCAAGGCCAAATTTGGAGGTCACTATCGTATTGGGCTCATTCAAATTAGGTTTGATATCAATTTTGGTCTAAATCCGAGGTCATATATTGTGGCTGGGGTGGACCAGATTTTGGTGGTGGGATGGGTTGATAAAGACCAGGGCCAAATTTGGGGACACACTCGCACTTGCTATAGTCAAAGGCTATTCCTATGAAATCGCGTAGTCCGAAGGTCAATGTACGTACCTACTGAAACTCGGGTTTCTGCACTGAATAGATCTATCGGTCTAAAACGTACGTCAAAGAGCGCTTTCGACGGTTGCTCTAAAAGTATAAATATCTAACATCTTTACCGAAGTCTCACTGAAGTGTCACGAACATATGCGTCTGCCTTTTGATTATATGATGAGCCTGTATAATTTTGCACTGGCTCCTTGTTTTTCCACACTTAAGATTGATGGCATCCTCGAAGGACGAAGTGCACTTGTGCATCCTACAGTGCTTAGGCAAGTTTGCACCGCCAGCTAATGAAACAGTCATTATGCTCTCTGAGCCGAGCATTATAACTATAACTCATCTAGCTCATCACTCAAGTGAAGTATTGCTTAGACGTTCTTCGTCGAAATAATGAGGTTTTTCATGTCTTTTCCACGTTCGCAATGCGTTAGAAATCAAATATTGCAAGCCCGTAGGCATTAGAAGATATTTCACAAACGGCAACTCAGTGAGGTTTGTTACCTGGCAACGTGATGTTGCGTGATTAAAGATTTAACGTAGTAATAACCGTTCGAAGAGAAAGGCACGACGACTACATGCGCTTGCGGTCACCGTACCTTTACTTTCTGTTGAGTTTCTGTTGAGTTTATGTTGCACTAACAGTTTTTTGGGAATGTAAATACGAAATAAAGATAAAAGCGTGGCACAAGAGATACAAGTGCGCCGTCGAAAGCAGGAAAATAGATTAACCCTTTATTCGAACAGCAGCGGTCACACTATCAATAGGTCGCAGAAAACAAGGAGTGATCAAAACTCCCCTCTTTTGGAAAAATGAGAGTGCTTAAACCACGTGACCGTGTCTCAACATAGTACTCTGCTCCGTACTACTTTCGAGCGACTGTGATTGTCACTGTTCGATGTGAAGTTTATTCGGAATAATGTAGCATATCAAACACGTATAACAATGAGCCCGGCTTTTCATCCCCGTCCCTGGATTATTTGCAGCTGAAGGTCTTGCTTCTGCGGACGCCGTAGACGGAGATCGAAGCCATGACTTCTCAACAGCAGCGAAACGATACTGACAGTAACGCAGCTAGGAATCAGACGATGGGGGAAGGAGAGATGAATTAGGGCTGTGCCTGGCTCGAGGGTGACAGATGTCGTTTGCATGAGATCCACCGCTGTTGGAAAAAAGCGAGTCCGTAGGGGAAGGAGCTCAACCCGCGGCTTTGTCAGGCCATCCTGCCTGCTCACCTGGGTGTCTAAGGCGCTGACAAGGAGCACGTATGCATTTTGAGATGGCTTTAAATAAGTGTCCTGGGGGATAAGTCATGGGGATGAGAGGAGGGGAAGATGGAATATAATAATCGAGATGTCGAGCTGATTATTATATCTTTGCCCTATTCATTTTTTCTCTCTCATTTCAAGATCAGACGCTTCGCGGATAGTATTTCCTCCAGAATTCGCACCGCTGAAATGGATCCTCCATTCTCGCTACGTCGCCAGAGCCAATCTCCAAGTAGTCAGGCGAAGACGACGTGTACTGTGGCCAGTCAGTGTCGGCGTTTGGTCTGGGCTGGCTGCGAGTGGGAAAAAAAATGCAATGTCAACCTATTGCAACAAACCCAACAAAGCATTCGCTTCAAGATCGAAAAGCTTGTTTTCAAGACGTCATTGATCACGCTGCTTTGAAGTAGTAGTTCAAAGCAACAGATGCAAAGCGTACGTGGGTAAAAACCACCACAGTCATATGATGCATCTCAATGCGTTAGAAAATAAAGCTCACTATTTTGAGCCCGGCTTTCGAATCAGCCGCTCGTTTGCACTGAATATGTCTATACGGCTCGTATAGGAAATACGTACAGACTTGAACTCCCTCCAGAATACCGGGCAGCTCTTATAAGCATTGAATACGGCTTTTTAAATGAAATTTTATTCACGTTTTGTAGAGTTAAAAACTGCTGAAATTTATTTAATGAATAATTTCAAATATAACCGGCACTCCTGCTCATAGCAAATGGTTTTCAGCAATATCTCCTTAGTTTTATTCCGGTTAGGCGCACTAGGACTTTTAAGTCAGCCTTAAGCTTGCGTGGGACATGTAAGCAGTTCAGGAAGCAATATCCTGCAAAGAAAAAGAAGCAGTGTAAAGTACGCATAGTCAGACAGCTAGAGTTGCCCATCAGAGAGCATTACAGGTCGAAATTTTCTTCAATGGCACGTGCCTCTTTGCTGCTATATATCAGGATACCTACATTCTTAACAGGCGTGGCACCTATTCTCGTTCCAAACCCCAACTATGCACATCAGGCTCCAAAACTTTGCAGTTCATTTCACTCATATTCCTTCAGCTAGATTCCACCTTTAACTGGCCACTGCTGCCTGTAAAGTATCGTGGAAAGTTGCAGTGAAACAATGTTTCAACTACAGCCCAGTTTCTCGCACGCGTTTTGCAGGCCTTCACTTGCGTTCGCAGCTGCTCTGAACGGCTTGCGAAAATAGATCCGCTGGGGATTAGACTGCATAACGGCCATCGTCCCTAAATGACAACACGCAGAGGCGACCCTGTCTGCAGCAAGAAAAGTATTACTGCGCCTGTGTAAAATGACCAGATAGTAGACTTACCCAGTTCTAACAAAGGATGTCAACGTGTTCACCATAATCCTGCTAACAGCCACGTCCTTGGAAGAAAATCTTTCAGGATGCCTCAAAGGGACACCAAACAAGAACGGGACGTCGTCGAAATGCGTGCTTCCGAACCAGGCTGGCCAGCGGCTGAACGTGGGTCGGTAGCTAAACTTGTAGAAGAAAGCTTTCATCGGTCTGTCTCCGTAGGACTCCGCGAAGAATACAGCCGGGCAGTTGACGAAGATGTCTCCCAGCGCTTGGGCCAACGCAGTCCTTACAGAGCCGGCACTATCGTCGCTGCTGTTGCCGAAGTAAAATTCTGCGACCTCGTCACGAGCCGAGGAAGGAAACAGGAAGAGAGCGTCATTCAGCGCGCGCATCGCGGACCCCTTTGAGACCGCGGGTGAAGTCGACTTCGGGTCGAATATGGCTCTTTGAAAAGCCATTCCCTGCGAGTACCCGGCTTCGGCGGTGGCGCCAACAAGAATGTCCACAGGAAGGACGTTCCCTCGGGCGACGGCCCTGACTGGATCCATGGGAACCAACTCGTCGCGGTCCCTCGGCCAGAAGGTGTAGTACGCCTGCTTGAATATCTCACTTTCGGCCCTGGCTACGGTCTTTGCCTTGGCGTCTCTGAGGCAGCGAGCGACCACCGGCGCCGTCCGCACAGAGGTCGAATCACTGCACGACAGCGCGCTAGTCAACATAAGTGCACGCACGTAGCTGGAGCTTGAACTCAGTGGGTCTACGAGCCAGTTGGCCGCGCCGCCGATGAGAACCGCCCGCCGTATTAGCCGGCGACTAAGCGGCGAGATGAGGTGTAGGCCGACGGACGTAGCTCCAGCATCTTGACCTGCGAGAACAATTCTCTTAGGGTCGCCGCCGAAGTACTGGACATTGCTGCGGAGCCAGCGGAGGGCGAGGTGTTGGTCGTACAGGCCCATGTTTCCCGGTATGTCCGACACGTTGAGGCTGAGGAAACCGAAAGCACCGAGCCTGTAGTTGAGAGTCACAACCACGATGTCTCCAGATGCCGCCAGTGTGCCCCCGTTGTAGACGTCCATAGTGGAGGAACCACCTCTGAATGCGCCTCCGTGGAGCCAAACCAGGACTGGCTTCAGCGGACACGTAGAGTTAACAGCTACGCACTCAGTAACCCAGACGTTTAGGTAGAGGCAGTCTTCAGAACTAACGCCGTCGTCGATCTGAAACCACGGCAAGTCTTGCAGGGCGCCATTAAGCTGCATACACGGAGGTCTGAACTCTGTGGCGAGGACCATCCTGTCTCTCTGTCTGGCTCGCACGGGTCTTGAAAATCGCAAGTGGCCGACCGGAGGCTCTGCGTACGGTACGCCGAGGTACGCCTTCACAGTCTTGCCGAGGTGCCGCTGCGTCACGCCGTGCAGGGCGGCAGTCTTGGTGACGATGAAGTCGCCAGAGTTGGCGTACGCCCGAATCAGCAAATTGGTAGATATACAGAAACACAGTAAGACGGTATTGACGTGCATCTTAATGTCGTGCCTAGCAGTACGTTGCCTGACTCGACCACATGCGCGACTCCCTCTTGAAACTGAATTGGCGCAGCAGCACGCGAATCGGGACCCTCGGCATCTGGCGATTCGACGGTGCGCTCATTCGGGGCAGCAAAACGAGCGCAAGTGTCTTATCGTCGCTGCGGTCCGCGCTTTCTTCGGGACACGGTTGGACGTCGCTGGGCTGGAACGCCCACGTACGCACAAAGGCACTCTTTTCGGAGATCTGCAAGTCAATCAGGAGAGAAGGCTGAAAGGGAAATAACTTCGCTCGCCCGCAACCATTGTGACGAGCGTTCAGAAGCGAGTATATGTTTTATCGCAGATGGACTTGCTCTGAAAAGAACGGGGTGATTTTGCTTCCTTCTGCTTTCTTTCTGCCTTAGGAATGGGCGTTTCGGAAACTCCACCGCAGGCGTACTAAACGTAATGATTTTTTCACGCACTACTTTAACCAAAAAGCGCCTACTTTGGTGCCATTCCACATGCGTACATTTACAATCACGACTAAGAGCCAACGAACTTGAATCATAAATACAATCACAAGATGATACATTTTTCCACTTTAGTTTACTAGAGCCATATACACTTTCGATCACACCCAGTAGTTTGTAAACATTAAAAGCAGAAGCCCCGCAGGGGCACCTGTGAAAACAGATGTTGCTGAGTAGTGCACCACCACAGACCCCAGCACCCGCGCTTAGCCGTGCGCGGTAGCGCCGTGCCCGAGGAAAATGATATCCTGGTGTTTGAGCCGAAGCTCAGTGTTAGTACCTTTAAGGCCCTTCAGCGGAGGTAACACACCCCATTGGCAACCCCACTTCCCGTAGACGGCACCTTCTGGCTGACCAGACCTGGGAGAATGGCCAGTCGTTTCGACGGGCATTTTCTTTTACTATAACGCGATTTTGTGTTCAGCACAGGGTTATTTAACCTGTAGACGCAACGCCGTAGTGCCCCAAGAGGTAACTCCACAAACATTTACGAGCATTTCCCTGTGTCTACGTCCTTTTTCATAAATTACCGTCTCCTCCCGCAACGTTAAGCGCGCCCCTGCCTGAGTGCACTACACTCGTCGACATTTCCTGACAGTGAAGAGAAAGTCACAGGGTCAGAGTGAATGTTACTTTGTCACTGCCAATAGTTCAGCCGCAGGACAGCTGCCCGCTACGGTGCTCGCTGCGCGATTGCTTCGTGCCGTCGATGGTGCAGCTGGCGCCATCTATGGGAGATTCGTGTAACCGGATGTATTCAAAAACATTTGCTGCAACGCTATAACCAAGAGAAATGTTTCTTACTTGAATCGCTACCATTGAAAATGTGCAGTCAACTTAGAAATTCAGCTTGAATAACGAGTGTTACCAGTACATTGTTAACTGCAACCGGAGATTATATTCGGCTGCGCATAACTAAAGGCCGTGTTTCGACTCTCTGACTTTCGCTCTATTGTAAAGAGAATATGTCGCTGAATATAGCGCCCATTTAAGGTCTAAAGACCAGAATAGGCGTGGTAGCCATGCATGGCGATTGTGTACTCCTTGCATTGACTTTTGGAGGACCGCAGCAAGTGCTGCGTCGAAGGTGGACATCACTCTTGAAGTCGGTCGGTGGCGTATGTTGGCTCTCAGGGGCGAAGACACCCTCAGGGAAGGTTCCACAGCAGTTCCAAAGCTGGTACAAAGATCCTCCCTCGACTTCAGAACATCCTACGTAACATGTAAACGGCTCCGAATTCTTCAGATCAGTGGACAAAAAAAATCCCAGTACTAGTGCTTACGACACATGCAAATATAAGCTAAACAGTATTATGTATTAAAAAGAATAATATCATGTTATTTGCTCATGACTTGCTGATGAGCAAGACAACATGAGTGACAGCATGCCGGTTGCCTCAGTTATCTCTGCGGCCTCAGTTTATACTTGGCAAAGTTTGCGTCTTCTCGTTGTTTTTATACATGCACATTTCCTTGTGTATCATCGAGAGCTACTTTGTCCTAAGGTAGTGGTGGGACATTGTAGTGAGATTGCTCAATAAGTGCACACAAATTTCTAGGGGCGGCGGAGTGTGGGACGCAGTCTTCAGAATATTTTTCATAATTTGTAACATTATGTTTGAATTTTGTCTCACAGTTCGGGCCTCATAAATGCACAAAGATCGGCCAGAAACATTTTTCGTGTTACAGATCATTCATTTTACAAGGCTCTTGCAAACAATGCCAAAGCGCAAAAATACGAGTCAGCCTAGCCAGAGATTTCTGCACACATTTAAATCTAAGCTAAGTTTCTCAATGACTGTAGCTAGAAACTTTCATGTAAATAGCACTTTTTCAAAAAGTTAATTATAGAAAACCCGTTAACATTTCTGAAAATGATACTTCCACTGCATATCGTTCCGCATCATTCGTTATCAATAGCCGTCTTTCTCATAATCTTCTAATAGTTGCTGTCAATTTATCCCTGCAGGAACCTGATCAATCTAAGTTTGTGTATCACCGATGCCTTGCAAGAGCTCCTACGGGGGGATTTATGAACGAGGGAAGGAACGACCGCCCCCAGCTAAAAAGCGAGATATTTTGCATAGGAAAATAATAAACCCCTTTTTTTTCTAAGAAAACAGTCCAAAAAATGCATGGTTTAAACAGGACCGCCTCCCTCCACTGGTCCCCTGCGAGAGAGACCCATAAATCCGCCCCTGGAGCTCCCGAGCCTTTATCTTTATCATCTGGATCAGCCTATACCTGGTAGGCAACAAGGCTAACATCTGTAATCGTGAAGGATCGCATCCTCCGACTCCTCCTCCTCCGTCTGCTGGTGTTTATATAACTTGTTCCGATGTTCAAACCTTTTCTGGTGTTCATCGCGTTTTCTTTTAGTACATTTTCCGAGATCAACATGATCTAGAAAACAATGCAGGTAAGTGGGTCCACATAGAAGAGTTTGAAAGCGCGATTGACAACGAATACAAAGCTGCTACTACTCTTGACATTAAACGATTTGCTTCAGGTATAAATTATTTTACGTTACATACTCCTGCATTTGAAAAATTTCATGGCGACATACAAGCCAGGATTTCATGCATGATTAAAGCACTGGGCAGCAGTTCCTTACCAAGTTTACACCTTTGCCAGCACATTTGGCATTCGTTCTGCTCGGGTGAGAAAATAGCCAGCCTGCTTCCTTTCTTTCAAATACTACTCAGGAGTTATCTTCACCCTTGCAGCTTACCTTGAACCATGGAGACCATCAAGCGCCGTTCGTTGACGCACCTCCAAAGTGAAGGCCGCAGAATACAACTCCTTTGTCCGCTACAGCTGCGGCCACAGCCTGGGCAGTTCGCACCCCGCTCCAAGTAGCAATTATATGTAGAAGAGGCTGCTAGACTCTGACAGCGCTGGTCAGAAGGCACGTCCCGCTACGAGCCGCCTGGCCCTTTGTATTCGCGTAATTGCTCGTTCGCCGCTGACCTGTCCATCCGTTTCCGCCGCATAAATTCCTGGACACCGCAGTCAGCGCCATGTGCGAATTCAGCGACGCGGTAGTTTTAGTGTCACGTACTCCCCCTAACGGGTCCTCTCAGTTTAGGCGGTGCAGTATTTCTAATCTATGACGGGCTTAAGAGAGAATTAGTACCACTAGGCATAACTGGAAAGCTCTTCGGTACTTGCCATGTAACTAACTTCAACCTCTCCTCTCACAGTGATGATTTTTCTCACTTTCTGGCCTCTCAACCTGACATACCAGGCACTGCTGTTTTTAGTTCAGATGGATGTAGACGAAACTAGCCGAATAGTCAATGGAATACTGTCCATTCAGTCTATGCTGGCGCAGCCCTAACTATATAATGTCGGATGAGGTCGAAGGCTTGCGCCCTGTGATTACCTAAGCATCGCTGCTTTGATTTGCATTGTGGTCCAACCGAGGGCCTCTCAACAGAAACGGGGCTCAAATGCATCGTTGCCAGTTGCTGGAGACAATTAAAACAAGAATGGAGTGCTGAGAGGATGGACCCAGAAACTGCGCACGCGAACAATGCGCGCAGTTTCTGGGTGCCTTGGCCGATGTGCGCAATGCGAGTACAATTTAAGTATAAGCTGCATATAGTGTGGGAAAGCTCTTAAGTTCATGCGTACAGTGGTGAGCAGCCTTGTCTAGAGCGCGCCGACGGAGCTCTGCGGAGTAAGTCAGCGCCACCTAACGGTAGGCTCTGGGTTTGAGTTCAGATTCAGATCATTTTATTTCCTTTCAGTTGAAAGCGGAAGACGACGCAAAAGGCATGGAGCCTGACAAGGCCTCGACTCCCATCATTAGTTCGGAGCAGGCAAAACTTCAATACATTTGCAGGGATTTCTCCTGATGAAACGGTGTACACATAGACATAAAATATGAACATAAAATGCTGGCTGTCGATTAACGCAGCGTTCGAAAGCACATCAGAGGATCCGCGACAACACACTCCGTCCCATGCGCATGCGCGGTCAAAATAAAGCGGCGCCTACTCGTGGGTTCTCGGCCTCACTTCCTCTCAGTGTTTGCGTTTCACGCCGTCAGGGCCGCGCTGAATATTATGTAGCAGCGGCCGCAAAACGAACGCTTTTCCCGCGAATCGCGATGCGGCTAGGCAAGCAAGCGCAAGTGATATCGGGTGATCGCGCGCTTCAAAAGCAAATGAGATCGGATGACAGCGCGTTTCAAACACACACCAGCCTGAGAGTGCGAGAATGGGGCTTAGTTGGTTGTTTGGTGCATGTTTTCGTTTTGTCCATATAAGTTTAGCGCGTTACCATCACGCACCATACGTTGCATACGTGTTGTTTGATGGCGTGTCTTTGCGCTGTGTCATCAGCTACGAGGGACACCGCATTTGGCATCGTACAGATCTAGGAACTTGGATGCAGAAACGTGCGATTATCCGCAATCACTCGCGCCTGCTTTCCTGGCCGTCTCGTTAGACTCGTGGAACACGGCGGCATGGCGACGCCCTGCAGGCCACCGTCACAGCGTCACAAATGCAGGCAGTGCGTCTCTAGCGGCACGAAACGAACTCGCAAGGTGGAGACTGGACAAGGAAGCGATAAACAGGCATCCGTCTGTTCTCGCCGCGCATGCGCACGGGACGCATAACTCAAACCCAGAGCCTAACGTTAGGTGGCGCTGACTAGCTCCGCAGGGGAGCGTCGGCGCGCTCTAGGCAGGGCTGCTCACCACTGTACGCCGTCATTTCATCGGCTGCACACTCGTAACATGCGACAACGCCACCTTGCGCCACCAACTTCTGCAGCTAATCAATTTTTATTGAGTACGGATAGCCTCGATAGCAAGAAGAAACAAAGTCGGCGGAGGTCGATATGACGTTAGTGCACGATAAAGGGACTGCTTTCATACCCAGGTTTTCTAAAGTAACGCTAGAGGTGCTAGCAGCCTCTGGGATAGTTGATATTCTCCATAATGAAGTGAACCTGCACTGCGTTTTCTAGGGGGGCAAACATGCGAACCAGTTTGTTTGCAACCATTAACAACCTTTCATGGTTTAAATCATATTCGTGACGAAACACACGCGGCAAACTTCGATGTTGCGTCCATGCACCACTAGCATTTACTCCCGCCCACATCCGCTCCCAACCACTCACATCATTTGATTGATAGAAGTCTAAGGTTGTGCTGATTCTAATTGCGATTACTTTAGTAAATATCTTGTAGGCAACGGACAACAATCTGATCGCTCAGTAATTTTTCAAGACCTTAACGTCTCCTTTCTTACGAATTAAGATATGTTAAAGTTATTCCAAGCTCCTGGTATGCTCGAGGTCACAACCCATTGCATATACAGAGTGGCAAGTTTCTCTTGCACAATTAACCTCCGCCCTGCTGTTACCTGAGCCTCACCAGCTGCTTTCCCCCTTTGCATTGCTCCTAAGGCTTTCTTTACTTCTTCTTTCGTTACTGGCGGGATGTGCCATTGCTGCGCGCTACTGCCTCGCTCAATAACGTTCTGATTATATTCACTACTGTACAGATTTGTGAACACAGAACTATTCGGCTACTTTAACTATGTTATCCATATTGCTAACGACATTGCCCTCTTTGTCTCTTAGTGCAAACATCTGCTTTTTATACATACCTAGTTTACTCTTCCATGCTTTTAGGCTACCTTACTTCTTTGAAGCTTGCTCGATTTTGTCCATATTAAACTTCCTTATGTCGGCTACCTAGCGCTTATTTAGCGACTTTGATAATTCTGCCAGTTCTATTATTATCAGCAGGGTTAGACGCTTCCATGCTGTGGCGTTTCTGTATCATATTTTTGTCTACTGAGAGAGCTTGCCGGAATCCTGTCGAACCATCCTACCATCTACGGCGCTCTCCTTAATGATAGCAGCGAGATTATCGTTCATGGTGTGAAAATTAAGATCGTCTTCCTCAGTTAAAGCCGAATATATGTTCTGCAGCGATATCCTGAATTCCTCGACTTTCCCTCTAATCGCTGACTCGTTAATGGGCTTCAGAAGAACCGAAAACTGAGGAGTTGGTGCATATTGAAGAACTAAATAACAGCGCAGCGACGACGGACAAGAACGAAGAAAGAAGAAGGACAAGCGCTGACTAACAACTGAGGTTTATTGGAAAAAAACACAAGTAGTAATACTCTCCAAAAAACAGCCAGGACGCATGTTTCTCCGCGAAGACTTCTAAAAATGGGAATCAAGATACTTAATCTCACAATCATGAAGAAGCACCGAAGCTGTGCTTACACACGTGTTACCATTCACGTGGATGTGAACTGCCTCACACAATTCCCTTGTAAATTTTTCCCTATGCCTGCAAATAACTTTTCTCTCATGGAAAACAAGTGTGCACATTTTCTTATCGGGGGAACCCGGGAAAGTATTGAGGGGGCAATCTCTGTTATGTAACACAAGGTTGGAAGATGGGGCGCCTTTTAACGAGGTATTACGCTGACGTAGACGGGTGTTCACACAAATTCCGGTGTATGAATGAATCTGCGCCCACCTTCGGTGCAACGCTGGGGCATTCGACGCAAAGCTGGCGAACTTTCCATGCAACGCTGATGGTGGCGTTCAATGAGAGGCCTTGGAAAAAGCGTGCACTGAATGTGCTGCAGTGACTGTCCACGCATCAACAAAGTGTGCGAGGCCATTGTCCCGGTCTGCTATGTGTTGGGAAGTCCTCGTAACGCAACAGAAAGAAGCCTGGTGCATGCTGTCGCAGCACTCCGGTAGAACAGAGCCGTTGTAAAAAAAAAAAGTTTTCTCTACGTTACTTTTCTTTTTCAAGGTTTCAAGAAACGCAGGCATTTATCAAATCTAGATTATCTTTAAACCTGCACTTTATTTAAAAAACTGTAAATTTCAACCAGACGTTATTCTTATTGAACGCTGAGCGTGATATAAACAACTTGAAATATTCTGTATTTTGAATGTTCGTGTACTTCAGAACTGAACGTTTGACAACACCAGCGAGTAACGCTGAAGTATTGCGCATTCTGGGCACTGCCAGACAAACATTGTGCTCTAGCAGTCGATTTTAAGTTTTTTTTTTTAAATTCATAATAACAAATGGCGCAAACAAAACATTCTTCTGTGGTGTGAGTAACCACAGGTGGTGACTCTATTCAGTATACGCGGTTAGAAAGCAAAAAATAAAGTAGTATGAATTATGAGAACCGCTCGTGTTCTCCGCTACTTCTAAAGATAAGCTCGGTGAATAGAAGTAAAAACGAAAAAAAGGAAAAACACGTCTTGTAACGATTTGAACGCGGATGGCTAGATTGCATGTTCACAGGGCTATATGCTCGCTACGCAGAAAACAAATCCCTGCAGTATTGCAACACCTCGATCCTCAAAGCTATGCTTCCAAGTAAAAAGAAATCCAAAAGACAGGTCTCACCGAGATTTGAACTCGGATCGCTGGATTCAGAGTTTAGAGTGCTAACCATTACACCATGAGACCTGAATGAATGTTCCGACGCCGGGAATCGAACCCGGGCCTTCTGGGTGAAAGCCAGATATCCTAGCCACTAGACCACGCCGGAGACGGTCGTCAGTCGGGAAGCGGCGGAACCGGTTGCTATCTGCGGCGCCCGCCGCGATATGTCGCTATAGTCGTTGGCGTGGCGCGTGCATTTGACAATCGTATCTGCTGTGCGCGTGCGGTTGTTCCCTCTTCCTTTTACTTCGCTCATGAATGGGCAACTTCTTTTTTTATCAGACCACTCAGCCTGAGTGGAAAGATCAAAGCACCTCCCTCTTGCTGTGTTCTAGCAATCGTGCTTTAAGTAAAGGACTTCTCCTGCTGCACTTGCCTTCTCTTGGAATCTAGTCCTTTACCCGATAGTCGTTAAGGATAACGGACTGGCTTTCAAGAGAAGGGAAGCGTAGCGGGGGCGGCAGAAGTTTAGGCGTAAGGATGAGACAGAGAATCCTGCGTGGATGAGGTGGCCGCGGCTGGCCCAGAACGGAGTTAATTGGAGAGATATGGGAGAGTCCTTTGTTCTGCAGTGGGCGTAGTCTGGCTGATCATGATGGTGATGATCAAAGGCTTTTCATATTTACAGATACCTTACAGGCCTCCAGAGAGGCATTGTGTAAGGGAGGTCAAGTGCACAAGTTTGCGCAAAATAGGTTACAAAACTAAAAAAAAACATAGTAAACTACAGCAAAACACAAAAAACAGGTGAGTTCAGATACGATATCGCAATTCACAAAAAGTGATAAAAGTAAAAAGCAATTATGCGTCATGTAACAAAAATAGCCGAAATGCACAAAAAGTTATACAAAGGCAAAATAAAGTATATCAGGCATACATGAGGAAAGTTGCGCATCAACAGAACCAAAGAGGCAATAAATAGTCTCAAGCAGCTGAAAACGAATTAAGTTATATGAATCGTGACAATATAAATGACGTGCTAAGCGTTATCAATGAAGTGCTTGAGCAGATGTTTGCGAAAGATGTCATGATTACCCTGCAGGGCGATGCAGTCCGGAAGATCGTTCCAGAGACGGATGGCACGAGGGAGTGACGAGAAGTTGAAAGCATGTGTGTTGCCATAAATGCGGCATAGCGGTTGTTATTATGTAATCTATGTGATAAGTAGGAGGGACGTTGTAGATGTGCTGGCGGTGAATCAGTGGCATGGACGTATTTGTGAAACATAGATAAAAGGGCAATGTCCCGACGAATTTGCAACGGGTGGAGCGAAATTTCGACCTTTAGTTGGGATACACTGGACTCACAGCTGTAATTTCGCGAAATGAAACGGCAAGCCCTATTCTGGACAGCTTGCAGCTTCTCTATTAGATATTTCTGATGAGGTGACCAGATGGATGAAGCGTACTCTAGCTGTGCGGTATGACAACAGTAATGTAGGCTTCTTTACGCACGTGAGGGATAGTGCATTTCAGGTTACCGCGAAGGAAACATAGTGACCGGGAAGTCACTAGTGCTGTTGCGAATGTTGCCGAGGCGCAGCGCGATTTCGGACATTCGACTAAGAAATGCGCGTCGGTTTCGTTGCATAACCTCTGCGACGGACTTGCAGCATGTTGGTCGCATTGCCACGCAGTTGCGTGCGAGTGTCACCCAATAGCAGCATCCGGTAACAAGCGCAACGAAAAAACTACAACGTTTAATCGAACAAAAACAATGCACAGCAGCTCAATAGCATTGCTCATAATTATAAAATCAACTATATATATAATGTTTGATGTTTATATTCGTATATTCGCAAAACCTTTTAAGTCAAAGGCCGCTCGCGCCACAACGACTGAAATTGATGGCTTGTGAAATAGCGGCTGTGATTGGCATCGCAGTGACAATGCTACTGGGCCGTATTTTATCGTGCGAATCATACAATGTTAACCAGCCTTAATACGTGCTGATTATGTCGTGAGAAAGACTAATAGATGTTTACGCGTGTATTCTGATCCTGCAGTCCGTTGTACTAGAAGCCCGATTTATTCAATACCACTTATTTTGGTCAAAAACACTGTTCACAGGTTGAAGCCAACTTCTGACTTGACGATTATGACGAAATATAGCGCATATTTTGAAATATAGCGTATGCAGGAATCAATACGGACGAGAACCGGCGTATTCAGCGGTGCTACACACGAACCGTTACAGGTGCCCAGTGTCCTGCTTTATATCGTGTCTTTCGCACAACCTTTCCATGCCTCAAAGATCAATGCTCATCGATATTCTTCCAATCAGGGACAGCTTCGGTTGCGTAATAATCGCGTCAAAGGCATGCGACATTTCTACGTTCCCGAGGCTCTCGGGTTGCCATCAGCTGTGAACCTGCTTTCCTGTCCCGTGTCCCTCCAGAACACAGAGCTCGTCGAGATGTGTTGTTTCGATGGAGCGGAAATGGGACGTTTTGCTTCCCTCTTTCTTCAGGACAAATCCAGTAGTTTTTATACCGGGAGCTACACTACCCGCCATTTCGCCGTGCCTCTGGAAGGCCAGTTGTGCGCGTGCGCGAGGAGCTGAGTGACGTCAGAGCACCCAGCTGGTGTGCCGCCCCGCGCGCCTCGCAGCTTTGTGACCGCGGAGCAGGCGCCGCTCGCCTCGCCAGTTGTGCGCATGTGCGAGGAGCCGTGACGTCAGAACTTGTGCGCCTTGCGCATGAGGACAAGGATTAATTGTGTTTCTGGGTCAAGGCACGTTGCAGACGGTTGCCACGTAGACAGCACTAACTGCAAAAATGCAGAGAACATAGCTGCAGACACGAACCCCGTGTAAAACTTCACAGTTTTCGTTGTCTGCATGACCATATATTTGGTTATCCCAGCAAGATTTGCTGGCTTATTCTCTAGCTCAACAACTTTTTCATTTGCTGCTGACAGATCTTGCTCTAGGCAAGCCAAACGCTGCCTTAGTGTTTCATTTTCTTTGATTAAGCCTGACACAATTTGCATGCTGAGAGTGGTTTGTGTCTCCGTATCACACTTCTATACAATGCAAACATCTGAAGTTGCAGATGGGGCAAGGTGGCAGGCACCTGGTCCTGGATCACTTGTATCTAGCCCAGAAGGGCACGCCACTGGTCCAGAATCAGATCCACTAGGCCCGGGAGCACATGTAGCAGGTGTGCATGTTTGCTTCAGTGCTTCCTTTCGTTCAGCACGTTGAAATCTGGCGATTTTTTGGACAATGTTCCCTGAAGCACGATAAGGAAAGACAGATGGTATGTAGTCTGGGTGCGTAGGTTCAGATGATGGTCGGCCTGCAAAATAATAATGAAAAGGTCACAATATGCTTCTAGATGAAAACAATATTAGCTGCACCTGGACGACAGGACAGCGGAAAGGAATGGAGGAAAGAACACTAAGAGTGCTTTGACAGAAGTAGATTCTTGGACTGGGCACATATAATTAACTGACAATATTCCAGGCGCTGGAAACGCACCAGAATAAGAAATTACATGCGTACAAGGTCGTTCGTTCTAGCCACAGCAGTTGCTTTTTTTTTTACTTTTACTCTTCACAAGAATCACGCACGGCATGACATCAGTTAAGCACTGCACTGGCGCCGTCATCCTGCCTTTTTTTTCCCCCGATCAGAGGCAGGCCAAAACTAATGAAGCCCTAGCTATTTTGTGCTACGAGGCACGCCATACCGCAAGTATGTTTGGACTACCGTGGGCTCTAAACGTCCGCCGACGTTGAATGATACTCGGGCGGTTTAGGATATCGACTCCGCCAAAATGTGCTTGCCGCGGACATGACCGAACACGCGATCCCGAAAGAAGAACGCCTCAACTACGCCGCCAAATATGCAAGAAAACGTTAAAGAAACGCCAAACGAGTTTTGCTTTCGGCGAACAGACTTTCGGGTCCGTTTCGCAGCGTGGTGGCCAGTACTACAATGAAAAGGCCTCAGGCTTGTCTCGAAAAAAGACGAGACAGGGTTCTTCGGTTCAGCACCAAGCGAGCGTAGCAACGGGTGCTGCTCTACGACGCCTTGCACGCGCCACACAACCGCAAATAAAAAACTAAACGTAACTATGTGAGGGTCCAGGTAGCCGTCCTACTGATACATATAATCATTAAATGGGCGAATGTGGATGTTACGATAGGTCACTCATACCGTTCAATCGCGTCAACGGTCATGCATCAAAGCGAACATAAGCAGAGCGGGAACACACTACGGTGTAAGCGGGCTCTTAAAATGTTTCTCACCTTGAACGAAGTGGGCAGAGCAAACATGCGAACTTTTCGTGGGCAGCCATTTGTCCCGCCGCACCGCTGCGATTCAGGCATTTCTACGCTCCGTGTCCGTAGGGAGCCTAAAAGCGCGCACTTCCGACAGGAGGTTGGTTCCGGGCCGCAAGCTGCAGCCTGGTACACAACAACACGGTCCACGTCACGATGGTGTCACGGGAGATATTTTGGCTGCCGAAAACATGTTGCAACGAGCATGACTGGTACCCGCACGACGCAAGCAACACACGGGCCGAGAAAAACCATCCGCGCGCGCTCGCCTTGCGGGGAGGCCGGAAGTTTCTCGGGTGCATATCCGGTTTGAGGCGCGTCGGTAGCTTATCAGATTGTGAAGTTTTAGCATTTATGTGAGCATTCTGTTATGTCTTACGCAACACTTATCCCTGCTTATGCACCTTCTATTGGCATGTGGAAATAAACTTTGAGCATCATCATCATCATCATAGCCTTACTACACCCACTGCGGGGCAAAGGCCTCTCCCATTTCTCTCCAATTAACCCTGTCCTTTGTCAGCTGCGCCCACCCTATCGCCTGCAAACTTCCTAATCTCATCCGCCACCTAACCTTCTGCTCGCCTCCCTGCTACGCTTGCCTTCTCTTGGAATCCACTCCGTTACCCTTAAGGACCAGCGGTTATCATGCCTTCGCAATACATGCCCTGCCCAAGCCCATTTCTTCCTCTTTATTTCGACTATAGGATGTCATTAGCATACGTTTGTTCCCTCACCCACTCTGTCCGCTTCCGGTCTCTTATCGTTACACCTAACATTTTCCTTTCCATGGCTCGCTGTGCTGTCCTTAACTTAAGCTGAACCCCTTTTCGTTAGCCTCCACGTTTCTGCCCCGTAGGTGAGTACCGGTAATATACAGCTGTTGTACACTTTTCTCTTGAGGGATATTGGTAACCTGCTATTCATGATCTGAGAGAACCTACCATATGCGCTCCAGCACATTCTTATCCTTCTAGTTATTTCCCTCTCATGATCCGGATCAGCTGACACTACCTGCCCTAAGTAGACGTATTCCTTTACCACTTCCAGCACCTCGTTGCCAATTGCGAACTGCTGTTGCCTTGCTAGACTGTTGAACATTACTTTGGTTTTCTGCAGGTTAATTTTAATCCTAACGGTCTACTCTGCCTGTCTAACTCATTGATCATGCTTTGCAGCTCATCTCCCGAGTGACTTAGCAAGGCAATGTCATCAGCAAATCGCAAATTACTAAGGTATTCACCATTAACTCTTATCCCCAACTGTTTCCAATCCAGGTCTCTGAACACCTTCTGGAAACAGGCGATGAATAGCACTGGCGAGATCATGTCTCCCGGTCTGACATCTTTCCATTTTGGAGTTTTATTGCTTACTTTATGAAGGACTATCGTAGCTGTGCAGTCGTTATAATTATCTTCCAATATTTTCACATAAGGCTCTTCTACACCCTGTTTCTGCAATGTTCAAGAGAAACAAACCCGCGAGAAAAGACGCAGGACCAGGAGAAGACACACACAGGCTATCGCCGGTTCTCCTGGTCCTGCGTCTTTTTTCGCTGGTTTGTTTCTCTTGAACATGTACCAACTCGCCCAGCAATTCACGCTTCTGTTTCTGCAATGCCTGCATGACTGCTGTGGTTCCCATCGAGTCAAATGCTTTCTCGTAATCAATGAACGCTATATATAGAGGTTTGTTATATTCTGCGCATGTCTCTGACACTTGATTGATAGTGCGAATATGGTCTATTACAGAGTATCATTTACGAAAGCCTGCCTGAAAGCCTGGTTGATAGAAGTCTAAGGTTGTGCTGATTCTAATTGCGATTACTTTAGTAAGTATCTTGTAGGCAACGGTCAACAAGCTGATCGCTCTGTAATTTTTCAAGTCCTTAACGTCTCCTTTCTTACGAATTAAGATATGTAAAGTTGTTCCAAGCTCCTGGTATGCTCGAGGTCACAAGGCATTGCATATACAGAGTGGCAAGTTTTTCTTGCACAATTAACCTCCGCCCTTCAAGAGATCTGCTGTTACCTGAGCCTCACCAGCTGCTTTCCCCCTTTGCATTGCTCCTAAGGCTTTCTTTATTTCTTCTTTCGTTACTGGCGGGATGTGCCATTGCTGTGCGCTACTGCCTCGCTCAGTAACGTTCTGATTATATAGGCTACTGTACAGATTTGTGTATACAGAACTCTTCGGCTACTTTAACTATGTTATCCATATTGCTAACGATATTGCCCTCTTTGTCTCTTAGTGCAAACATCTGGTTTTTACCTATGCCTAGTTTCCTCTTCACTGCTTTTAGGCTACCTCATTTCTTTGAAGCTTGCTCGATTTTGACCATATTAAAGTTTCTTATGTCGGCTACCTAGCGCTTATTTATTAACTTTGATAACTCTGCCAGTTCTATTATTATCCGCAGGGTTAGACGCTTCCATGCTGTGGCGTTTCTGTATCATATTTTTGTTTACTGAGATAGCTTGCCGGAATCCTGTCGAACCATCCTACCACCTACTTCTACTGTGCACTCGTTAATTATAGCCGCGAGATTATCGTTCATGGTGTGAAAATTAAGGTCCTCTTCCTCAGTTAAAGCCGAATATATGTTCTGCAGCGATATCCTGAATTCCTCGACTTTCCCTCTAATCGCTGACTCGTTAATGGGCTTCAGAAGAACCGAAAACTGAGGAGTTGGTGCATATTGAAGAACTAAATAACAGCGCAGCGACGACGGACAACAACGAAGAAAGAAGAAGGACCAGCGCTGAGTAACAACTGAGGTTTATTGGAAAAAAACACAGGTAGAATTACTCTCCAAAAAACAACCAGGACTTATCTCACAATCATGAAGAAGCACCGAAGCTGTGCTTACACACATGTTACCATTCACGTGGATATGATCTTCCTCACACAGTCCCCTTGTTAATTTTTCCCTATGCCTGCAAATAACTTTTGTCTCATGGAAAAGAGGTGTGCACATTTTCTTATCGGGGGAACCCGGGATATTACTGAGGGGGCAATCTCTGTTATGTAACGCAAGGTTGGACGATGGGGGGCCTTTTAACGAGGTATTGTGCTGACGTAGGCGGGTGTTCACAAAACTTCCGGTGTATGAATGAATCTGCGCCCACCTTCGGTGCAACGCTGGGGCATTCGACGCAAAGCTGGCGAACTTTCCATACAACGCCGATGGTGGCGTGGCGTTCGATGAGAGACCTTGGAAAAAGCGTGCAGTGAATGTGCTGTACTGGCTGTCCACGCACCAACAAAGTGTGCGAGGCCCATTGTCCCGGTCTGCTGTGTGTTTGGAAGTGCTCGTAACGCAACAGAAAGAAGCCTGGTGCATACTGTCGCAGCACTCCGGTAGAACAGAGCCGTTGTAAAAAAAAAAATGTTTTCTCTACGTTACTTTTCTTTTTCAAGGTTTCAAGAAACGCAGGCATTTATCAAATCTAGAACATATTTAAACCTGCACTCTATTTAAAAAAACTGCTCGTTTCAACCACACGTTATTCTTATTCAACGCTGGGCGTGATATAAATAACTTGAAATATTCTGTATTTTGAATGTTCGTGTACTACAGAACTGAACGTTTGACAACACCAGCGAGTAACGCGGAAGTATTGCGCATTCTGGGCACTGCCAGACACACATTGTGGTCTAGCAGTCGATTTTAAGTTTTTTTTTAATTCATAATAACAAATGCGCAAACAAAACATTCTTCTGTGGAGTGAGTAACCATAGGTGGTGACTCTATTCAGCATACGCGGTTAGAAAGCAAAAAACAAAGTAGTATGAATTATGAGAACCGCTCGTGTTCTTCGCTACTTCTAAAGATAAGCTCGGTGAATAGCAGTAAAAAGAAAAAAAAAGGAAAAACATGTCTTGTAACGACTTCAACACGGATGGCTAGATTGCATGTTCAAGGGGCTATATGCTCGCTACGCAGAAAACAAATCTCTGCAGTATTGCAACACCTCGATACTCAAAGCTATGCTTCCAAGTAAAGGAAATAAAGCCAAAAGACAGGTCTCACCGAGATTTGAACTCGGATCGCTGGATTCAGAGTCCAGAGTGCTAACCATTACACCATGAGACCTGAATGAATGTTCCGACGCCGGGAATCGAACCCGGGCCTTCTGGGTGAAAGCCAGATATCCTAGCCACTAGACCACGCCGGAGACGGTCGACAGTCGTAAGCGGCGGAACCGGTTGCTATCTGCGGCGCGCGCCGCGATATGTCGCTATAGTCGCTGGCGTGGCGCGTGTATTTGACAATCGTATCTGCTGTGCGCGTGCGGTTGTTCTCTCTTCCTTTTACTTTACTCATGAATGGGCAACTTCTTTTTCATCAGACCGCTCAGCCTGAGTGGAAAGATCAAAGCACCTCCCACTTGCTGTGTTCCATCGTGCTTTAAGTAAAGGACGTCTCCTGCTGCACTTGCCTTCTCTTGGAATCTAGTACTTTACCCGATAGTCGTTAAGGATAACGGCCTGGCGTTAAAGAGAAGGGAAGCGTAGCGGGAGGCGGCAGAAGTTTAGGCGTAAGGATGAGACAGAGAATCCTGCGGGATGAGGTGGCCGCGGCTGGCCCAGGACGGAGTTAATTGGAGAGTCCCTTGTTCTGCAGTGGGCGTAGTCAGGCTGATCATGATGATGATAAAAGGCTTTTTCATATGTTGCGAATGTTACCGAGGCGCATTGCGATTTCAGGCATTCGACTAAGAAATGCGCGTCGGTTTCGTTGCATAACCTCTGCGACGGACTTGCAGCATGTTGGTCGCATTGCGACGCAGTTGGTGCGAGTGTCACCCAATAGGAGTATCCGGTAACAAGCGCAACGAAAAAACTACAACGTTTAATCGAACAAAAACAAAGCACAGCAGCTCAATGGAATTGCTCATAATTATAAAATCAACGAAATACATTAATGTTTGATGTTTATATTCGCCAAAGCATTCAAGTCAAAGGCCGCTCGCGCCGCAACGACTGAAATTGTTGGCTTGTGAAATAGCGGCTGTGATTGGCATCGCAGTGACAATGCTACTGGGCCGTATTTTATCGTGCGAATCGTACAATGTTAAACAGCCTTAATACGTGCTGATTATGTCGTGAGAAGGACTAATAGATGTTTACGCGTGTATTCTTATCCTGCAGTCCGCTGTACTAGAAGCCTGATTTATTCAATACCATTTATTTTGGTCAAAAACACTGTTCACAGGTTGAAGCCAACTTCGGCTTGACGATAATGACGAAATATAGCGCATATTTTGAAATATAGCGTATACAGGAATCTGTACGGACGAGAGCCGGCGTATTTAACGGTGCTACACATGAACCGATACAGGTGCCCAGTGTCCTGCTTTATATCTGTGTCTTTCGCACAACCTTTCCATGCCTCAAAGATCAATGCTCATCGATATTCTTCCAGTCAGGGACAGCTTCGGTTGCGTAATAATCGCGTCAAAGGCATGCGACATTTCTATGTTCACGGGGCTCTCGGGTGCCAACAGCTGTGAATCTGCTTTCCTGTCCCGTGTCCCTCCAGAACACAGAGCTCGTCGAGATGTGTTGTTTCGATGGAGCGGATATGGGAAGTTTTGCTTCCCTCTCTCTTCAGGACAAATCCAGTAGTTTCTCGAGCGAGAGCTACATTAGCCGCAGTCTCGCCATTTCGCCGTGCCTCTGGAAGGCCATTTGTGCGCGTGCGCGAGGAGCCGAGTGACGTCAGAGCCCACAGCTGGTGTACCGCGCAGCGCACCTCGCAGCTGCGTGACCGCGGAGAAGACGCGCTCGCTTCGCCAGTTGTGCGCATATGCGAGGATCCGAGTGACGTCAGAGCTGGTGCGAGCGTAAGGGGAGGGGACGCTGGTGGCGCTGCGGTCGGCAACGACGCGGAGTGTAGGCAATACGCAGCATGCCTACACTGCGCCAAGCGACGCTGCCTTCAAAACCAACATATGTATGCGAATATTTCAAAGCGTGCACGCCGCTTATTGTTAGAATCATTTTTGATGATGCTCGGAGAATAGTTCTGCGCTTTTTCAGCCTGTTCGCCAGACGGAATTAATAGGCGGAGCGCTGCATCGGGTGCTTCTCCGCTCCTAGTTGGCGACAAGTAACAGCTGCGGAGTGCTATCGCTGCGCTGTTACTACGGCGGGTTAAAGCGCGAGGTACGACGAAGAACTAATCGTCCGCAGTTAGCTTATGGGCCGAAAAAGCATATCTGATTGCTAGTGCAAGATAGGACGACGTGATGCACGACGCGAATCGGCTTTCTCACACGACGAACCTTGTAATGTGCTTCCTTTCCACCGATCCGCTTCACTCCGGAGGCCTTGGAAATTCATGAACATTATAGCTGTTTTAATTGAATAAAGCAAATGCGACCCCAGAGCTTCACGAGCGCATGTATAGACGTTTTCCTCAAGCTCCAAACGGAATTTACGCTCACTCTGTTAAGCTATACAATTTTGCTCCTTATTTTAGAATTTATTCATGTGTGCGCATTCTGCTTGATCGGAGTGGCTTTTGGCGTGGATTTTGCTGTGTTCGCCAGGTTCTGATCGACCTAGAATGTGAAAAATCAAATAATTTCGGAAATAACACTGTGCGAGATTGCCGAGATCATGGCGTCGTTGGAGCAGTGATGAAACGGCACACTTGATGAAATTCGCGAAAATGAAGTCAGAGAAAAAACCGTCGTGCGTGCTACTAACAGTCCTGTGCTTCTTCAAGCGCGGCACTATAGTGCCTAGAAACGTTTCCTTCCAGGCCCTATAGCTGCACAGTGTGAACGCTGAATGCGACTGGCGGCAGCCTTTTGTTGTTGTTTTTTTGCGCAAATTGATGATCGACACGTTGTCCAGGCGATAAGCTCTGAAAATGCCCCCTGCATTCAACTTATGATCTCAAGCACGCGGAACATCGCGCCTAAATTTATGCTCAGAGCAGGACAGAATGAGAACGAGCTGCGGGCGTTACTTGATTTTTGCACATTTCACCACGCGACCGAACAGCAACGATGCGAAGTCAGAGACACAAACCAACTTATTAGATTTGAATGCAGAAACGTAATACAACAACCCAAGGGGCGAAATGAGCTCGGCGTAATAACCCACGAGCTCGGCGGTAATAATTAGCCGCGAAGCCGATCCGTCGCCGAACTTGTCTTGCTCCTCGGCCTGTGCCCGTCGCTTTCGCGCCTATCTGACTGCAATAAACTTGTGGAAACCTATGCCACTTCCTTTCTTCTGAATTGCGGCTCAACCAACCGCACCACAATTTGTCGGCACGCCGTGAATTGTCCCCCAAAACACGCAAGCGTGGCGCGCCCAATGCGGAAGGTCCCGCTTTTTGCTTACACAACGAAAATCACTGCTGACGCCAGCGCCGCCGCATCTCTTTGAAGTCACGGCCTGACGCTTGTGATGCGGTAGGGGAGAGCCATTGCCATGGAGAAGGCAGCTGTTGAGCGGCTTCGCAAACATGATAAGCTCAACTCGTCCGACCCTGGGGTTGTGGCCTGGGAGCTGGATGTCGCGAAAAGGAAAAACGATCGGTACAACGACAAGAGAGCAGCATCTGAGGAGCGAGAAGAGCGCCTAGCCAAGAGGCGACGTCAGGACGCGGAGCGGTTGCAGCGTCGTGCTTTGGCCCAGCTGGGTGAGCCGTCTTCGGAGGACGTGAAGGCTCGCCGCATGACCGACCACGTGATCAGACTGACTCAATGTTCCAGTGCGACGCGCGCGTTTCAAGCGGACTTCACGGACAACGCTGTGTGTGGCGTGTGTGAGCGACTGTGGCATAAGAAGGATTTGACGCCGGTGAGTAGCGGCATGCATCAAACGCTTGGTTTGGCCCTGCCCGACTGGCGTGAGGACGGAGCTGTGTCGAGTGCTTGTGCGACGTGCCAGAACTTTCTGGCGAGGCAAAAAAGTACGCTGCACAGCGTTAGCAACGAGTATCACTGCCCGCCGCAGTCAATAAAGTTGAATAAAACGTACCGCCTTCACCACAAGTCTCGTCTTTAATGTCTAACACGTAGCCATGACGATAAGCAAACCAGGGAATACCGTACCTCTCGCTACGTATATCCTGGCATAGCTGAGCTAAGCCACTGCCATTTTCTTAGCTGATCGGCAGTCGACGATTCCCTATACTTCCAGGCAATGACGGGCGCGAAGTTTGAGCCGTTTGATCTCTTTCCACTGGCCACCAATGGTGCCTGGGTAACATTCAAGAGTGCTTTGCGGCTTGTTTTGACACCGAAGAGCCGTCTTAATGAAGAGCATGTTTCACATTGATATGGGGAAATTCCCTCCGCCGACTTGGCCCAATGCTCGCGCTTTAGCAGGACTAGCAATGCTGATGTCTTCCATCTCCGGAGGTAGCTGTATGACCACTTGTATGATAGACATTCGGGAGCATCGCTTGATGCCTTCTAAACGGTGGTGCGATATATTTGCATGGAATGAAGGTGACAGTTGTACTGAACTTGGATGGTGCAGGAACCGACAGTGAACGCTCTTTGCTTTCCTTGTCGACGACTCAGTGGTTAGGGCGCTCGACTACTGATCCGGAGTTCCCGGGTTCGAACCCGACCGCGGCGGCTGCGTTTTTATGGAGGAAAAACGCTAAGGCGCCCGTGTGCTGTGCGATGTCAGTGCACGTTAAAGATCCCCAGGTGGTCGAAATTATTCCGGAGCCCTTCACTACGGCGCCTATTACTTCCTTTCTTCTTTCACTCCCTCCTTTATCCCTTTCCTTACGGCGCGTTTCAGGTGTCCAACGATATATGAGACAGATACTGCGCCATTTCCTTTCCACCAAAACAAATTATTTATTTAAGCTCGGATAGTGGTGAGTGACAGCAGCGCTTCCGTCAAACCGAAGAGCCGCGAGTGGATCAGGCATGTAGTTCGTGCTGATGATGCAACGGTTTTCTTTTCATCCAGATCTCCCGATGACGAAGTTTTACATGCTGCCTTCGTGCTCACCAGATTACACCAATAGTCAGTTGATACAGGGTTGATGATCAAATCTGTTCTTTCATCCGAAAAACAAGAATACTGTGTCACCTGAGGATATATTACTGGCCTAAATGGTACGATTAATTCAATGTCGTGCATTTCGATGAAAACATGTCCTCGATTTACTT
Organism: Amblyomma americanum; assembly: GCA_030143305.2. Lineage (NCBI taxonomy): Eukaryota > Metazoa > Arthropoda > Arachnida > Ixodida > Ixodidae > Amblyomma > Amblyomma americanum. Next base: position 47,172 of record JARKHS020013503.1, read on the forward strand.
ATCGGTAAACTGCCAGAGGTGGCGCGTCTAATCAGATACCTTCCTCGCTCCATAAAACAGCTAACTCTGTTTTTTTCTCAGTAACTTAATTACTGCTTCCTTGTATTGGAACAACTAATAACAACATTCACAAATTACTTGTCCTTCGAAAAAATTATTCGTGACATATCTAATTAACCTTACGACTTTCCGTCTGCTCTCTTCTTCCGTGGACTTAAAACGCTAAATGTGCCCGTCCGAGTAAACCACCGCTTAGTTTGAACTTACAAAAGGATATCAAAATAATTTTTGTTCCTAACAGCCGTCAGTAATATTTATGGCCTCACCTATTTTGCCGCACATATCTGTCAAATATTTTTGCGTTAAGGCTAACGGAGTATATGCGATTTCCATGAGCAGAATTTCCGGTTGTGCGTGCCTAGGAAAACCATTCTTTGTACAAAACAGCTGTATTTGAAAATCAACAGCATTGTGAAGCATCGCGCCGTTTGGGTCCTAAGTGCTTGATACAGTAATGCCAATAAATCATAACGTCACCACCTTTGTCCAGCTGCCCAGTTTTTAGCAGCCACTTCTAAAACTACCTATAGTTTAAGCCGCACCATGCATAAGAAGCGTAACTGGTGACGCTAAATCCCGAGGAAAAAAAATGAATACGTTAATTTAGAATAGGCTCAAAGTATGCGCTAGCTTCTATGCCGCGTGCCTTCAGGTTTTAAAGCGAAAGCTTTACTGACCGCGAACTTGCGATTTCGCCACGGCGGTGCTCCGAGGAGGCACATGACGTCACAAAGTGCGCCTCGCCGCGGATATTTCTCTCTCTCTCTCGCTCCCTAGTCACTACTGCGCATGCGCCACTAGTAGCACCGAGCCACAGGTGTTCCGCCGCTGCGCAGCGCCGCGCCTTTTCTCAAAATCCAACTTTCAATTTTCAGTTTTCTCTTTCTTCTTTCGCTCCCTCCTTTTACGGCGCGGTTCGGGTGTCCACCGAGATATGTGAAACGGTTACTATACCATTTCCTTTCCTCAAAAACCAAACAATACAAGTGAGCCGACGGCGTTCATAGAGTTCATTGGCGTTGACAACTTTGCAAAGGCCGTTCATTTTCACGAAAGGCGCACAACCGGCTCCGTAGCTCAGTGGAGTAATAATAATAATAATAGTATTAATAATAATAAGAACTGGTTATATGAGAAAAGAAATGACGCAGGATCTGTCTCACATATCGTTGGACACCTGAACCGCGCCATAAGGGAAGAGATAAAGGAGGGAGTGAAAGAAGAAAGGTAGAAAGAGGTGCCGTAGTGGACAGCTCCGTAATTTGACCACCTAGGAATCTCACGTGCACTCACATCGTACAGCACACGGGCGCCTTAGCGTTTTTAGACCTCAATATCGCTTTCATGTACGTGGCGTTGGTGTCCAACTTCAAAAGCCTGCTTTGATTTCGTACCGCACACTGGATAGGCAACGCGCCCACACTGCTACCCTGAGAGGTAGCATGTAGTTAATGGTTGATCACGCGAAATTGATCAAGTGAACGCTGCGGCCTAGCTATTGCTGCAGTGCCGCATGTCAGCCACAACGCTGTCGGCGCTAATGCATTTAGGCCACATCTCTCTCTCACTACCACCACATGTATCAAAGCACGAATGAGGCGTCCGCATAACAAGGGAGTCAATTATGCACCCTTCCTTTGCTCAAAGCCATCGCCGTCTAGAACATTGTCAACGCTAACGCCAATGAACACAGTGAACGCCGACATCTGTAGCTTTGATTATCCTGGATTAGATTTTTTTTTTTTACCGGTGCATAACTTTAAGTGATGGTCCCCTGTACAGCTTAAAAGCAAACCTAATGGCCTGAGGGCTTCTGACGAACGCTGTGCAACTTTGCGCTCCTAACTTTTTTCCACTGGCAACCTATATTTTTAAAGCGTTTCTTGGGGTAGTAGTCCTGTTTAACCAGATTTTTACGAAAACAGTTCGTGGTGCAAACACTAGGTAAAACTAAACTGAAATCTTAGGTTTGACGAAACCTCGTCTGGTCGGGTGAATACATCTGAAAAATAAAGAAGCACCGACCAAACTGGGTTTCGCTCGAGAACGAAGGGCCCTGTATATAAAAAATATTTTACCGAGATGTGCTCACGTTGATGGGATACAGCGATAATGGCAAAGTTTCGCTGCAGAATGTTGCTTCAACTTGTCTTATGTGAGTTTCTTGAGGAACCCGACGTACAGTCGCGGACAGGATAATATGTACAACGCTTCCACATTCAAATCCTTCTGTCGCGTTGCGTAAGGAAAATCGGTATGTTTGTTGTCTAGATGTGCAATGGCAAAAGTAAATATTACTTGCTTATAACATTGTTTTCCGTTAGGTAACGCGGGAGAAGAATGACCGCTGAAGCGTGGTCCATTTACTTCTGTCCGTCACTGTACTTACAGCTAATAGGCCTCTGTGCATATTTGAGCATCGTTCAGCGTTAATTCACAGCCTATTTTAATAGTCAGTGTACTCTGCGCGCTCTCTGCTTGCATTGCGGCGAGAATTTTACTGCCTGCTTCCGGTGTGTGTCCAGTGCTAAATGTGCTTGAGTGGTATGTCTGCCATGTGAGACTCTAAAAACTTGGCGGTGATGCTCTTTATGTAATTACTTGGGAAGAAAACAGTAAACCGGTTGTGATGGCTCAACAGAACTGTATGATGGCCGTGTAGGTCATACTATACATAAACCAGTGCGAGACACGTGACATCAGAAGGACTGCAGACAACCACTAGGTGAGTGATTCAAGAAGTGTACTACACGTGTTATTAACTTGTATGATATGATGAAAAATTTTGTGATGGTGTCCTTATGTCCGATTCTATATTTGAACAGATGTTAATCAAAATTAAGGTAGAATATATTCAAATTATTCGTGCACGAGAGGTTCTCCGTCGTCTGTGAGCTTTTTGCAGACCCAATGCAATAAATGCCCAACTGTGTGAAATTATGATTTGATGTTTCTGAAATCACATTTAAATCTCGTTGATTTCACAGCATGACAGTATGCGCCATGGAGACCACCCGTGTCTCCACCGTGCTGGAAGCAACCAAATATGTCGCATACGCCCAGCTGAAACATATACAGTACACACTATAACTGGACTGGACTTAAATTTTGCTGCTGCAGAGGTACCTAGATTCTTTGTAGACGAGACTAAATTAGATGCTTCCAGGTAGTGCCAAACCTGTAGTGTACATATATCACCGAAGTCCATGTAATCAATGACGCTTTACAGGGCTGATGAAACGGAATATCAATGATGCACCCAACTCCGCCGCAGTGCCACCGACGACTGATTCCACGGCCACCTCGGAGCCAACCGGACTGTCATTTTTCTAGTCTCCCGTTCCTCGCGCAAGCTTATGTTGATGCGTGGTAGCTAATATTTGATAGACACCTGCACTGGCAAAACCATTTATTAGCAGTGGGGGCGAAGGTGGCATCCGGGTGCTATAAACTGCTACAAGCACGTGACTTTTTTGGCACAAATACATTATTTTATATTTCTCCTTTATCCGCAGTCATCTCTCATACTGTCTGGAATCATGGGGATGGACCTACAATAGCTATCTCCAGCCAATCAGGAAATTGCAGAAACGATCATTATGAATCATAACGCTTTCTAAGCAGGATTACCCCAGCAGCCCATTACGACCTACGGATATTACCCTTCGATTCACTACGCCTGCTAAAAACAGCAGTTGTCGTAAACAGTATCGTAAGAAGCAACCACCCCTTCTATTTGTCCCTCTTCCGTACATCATCGCGTACTGCCAGAAATGTAGAATTAGGCGACCTTATTCTACCGTCCACGAACAACGTATATGGAGAATGACGGCTCTTTCATTGGTGTTCAGATATGGAATACACTTCCACAAGAAATAAAATACGCTCAAACTTTCGCACTTACAACTGAAAAATTCTTTCAGCGCATGCACTCAATATTTAAAGAACATATACCTGCTGTTCGCATACGATTTATTACTGTAATTTAGCATGCACGATGTTTTAGAATTGAAGCGACTGTTCCTTATTATGCTTTCTCTTGTCAGTTGTATTATGTATATATCCCTCTATTTATTCTTCCAAGTTCTTATTGTGCATGTGACGAACTGTCTGCATTATAGCCTTTCATTTCCTGTACCCATAACTAGCCTACGGCTACGGGTCCAAACAGTGCTGGACACATTTTTATTGTGTTTTCAAGGATAAAGAAAGAATTTGAATTTGAATTAGCTACGGCATTTGGCTGCTTAGCCTGCGGCAGCAGGTTTGGATCGGTATAGCTGCCGCATGTCGATGGAGGCAAAAATCAAAAATGCCTGCTTGCTGTGTAAGGTATTTGCACGTTAAGGAACCCAAGGGCCGGGGCCAAAACTAATGCTGAGCCGACTATTACAGTATCTACCTGCATTTCTCAATCTTTCACCTGCTTCACTGCTTCCTACACGGCGTGGTTCAGCTGTACATCACTAGTGATACATATACTGCGCCTTTCCTTTCTCACATTCACATTTGCTAGCGCTTGTTTGGATACCAGGACTGAGTAACACATACGCACAGGACAGGCACTAGTCTACAACTGCCGTGTATTGAAAAAAGGCATGGCTTATAAATCTCAGCGTGTAGAAAAATCACACACGCGCAGTAGTAGTGCCACACTTACAAACGATATCTTTTTTTTTAGAGATAGACAGAAGGAGTGCTGACACAATTTGTTCCTTCAATATCAATACATAATGCTTCAAAAATTTCCGGCTCTGTTTGTAAATTTATCTCGGATAGCACGCTCGTTTCTTGGAAGTAGGAGTGCAAGGTATAGGGTCAGGGTCGCCAGGATATTGTTCGATAACACACTGTTTACAGTGATCAGCGAGATTCCTCCCAGCTGATAAAGATCCCGCTGCCAAGCGGTGCTCTCTAATACATCATCATTTATTGAACCCTTAAAGATCCCGTCAGGGACATTACATAAGGGGGGGGGGGGAAGACAGTGATGTGAAACGGTCACACAAAGGCATGTAAGCATAAAAAAGCATAAAAAAAATAACAAGAATAACAAGTTTGACGTGAAATTAGCGTCAGGTGATTCAAATAGAACAGAATATACATGGCAAAGCAGTAGTATATAAATTACACATTAAAAAGTACGGAAATTAAATAAGTGGGAAAACACTTGTGGGGGGGGGGGGGGGGGGTGTCACAATAACACAAGCAGTTCAAATTGCACGCAGAGCATCGCGAGGGAAGTAGCTATAGTTGGATCAAGTGGTCTGTTATTAGCTGCCTAAATCTGGTGGGATTAGTTTCGATGACAACGGTTTCAGGAAGATTGTTCCATTCCTCTATGGCGATGGGAAGGAAAGATTTGTTGAAAGCGTTGGATGAACCATGCAACCGCTGAATGCTGAGGGAGTTGAATAATCGGCGAGATGAGCGTAAGGGAGTGGATAACAAAGTCTGGCGTAGTGCGGGGAAGTTAAAGTATAGTTTGTGGAAAAGACAAAGAATTGATACTTTTCTGCGGAATGCTAATGGTTCAAGGCCGAGAGACGATTTTAGGTTGGTAACGCTGTGTCGGGACGAATACTGCGACGTTATGAAGCGCGCTGCCCGATTCTGGATAGCTTCGAGCAGTTGTATTAAGTAGACCTGGTGAGGGTTCCATATTGCTGAGGCATATTCCATTTTAGCGCGAATGAATGTTTCGTATGCTTGTTGTCTGATTGGTGCAGGGGACATTGATAGTGATCTTCGGATAAAGCCAAGAGCTCTGGAAGTGCTTGCGCAAAGTTTGATAATGTGATCTGACCATGTTAATTTGTTCGTTATTTCGACGCCAAGGTACCTGTAAGAATTCGTTACTGACAGCGCCACAGAGTTCAGGGAGTACTGGAAATTAGTAATGGAACGTTTGCGTGATATGTGCATGCATTTACATTTCGAAATATTAAGCTGCATGAGCCAGTCGGAGCACCATTTCTGTATTTTATTTAGGTCGTCCTGTAATAATTCCTGGTCAGTGTTATCAGATATGCGGCGATAAATGACGCAATCATCCGCAAAAAGACGGACAGATGACGAGATTCCAGATGGCAGGTCGTTGATGAAGATTAGGAAGAGCAGCGGAGCAAGGACGGAACCCTGGGGTACACCGGAGATAACTACGGTAGTTGCAGATACGTGATTAGCGATGACGGTGAACTGCGAGCGATTAGTCAAGAAGCAGCGAATCCAGGAAAAGACTAGAGGGTCGAGTGACAGGCATGCGAGTTTACAGATGAGACGTTGGTGAGGAACGCGATCAAATGCTTTAGAGAAATCTAGGTAAATGGCGTCTGTTTGAAATAAAGAATCTAGACTTAGATGAAGATCAGTTGTGAATTCGAAGAGTTGTGTTTCACATGAGAAGCCTGCCCTGAAACCATGCTGTTTGGGAAAGAAAAAAGAGTTTTTATCGAGGTGATCTGCAATATTGGAGTACAGTATATGCTCAAAGAGTTTACACGAGATGCATGTTAATGAAATAGGACGATAATTCGAGGGGTCAGAGCGGTCACCGGTCTTAAAAACGGGCACAACTTTGCTTGTTTTCCAATCGTCCGGAATTTGGCCGGTCTTTAGAGATTGGACGAAAATGAGCTGTAGGATTTGGCTAGACAATTCTTTGGTTCCTTTGAGGATTTTGGCAGGTATGTTGTCGGGTCCTGGGGAAGTAGACGGCTTGAGATTTTCGATGAGCTTAGAAATTCCCTCAGATGTGATGGTAACAGGTGGCATTGAATCAAAATTAAGTTGCGGTAAAGTAGTCCTGTTGTCCGGTGGTTCGTGGGTGAAGACTGAGGTGAAGTAGGAATTCATAGTATCAGAGCGTTCTGAAAGCGGAACGTGTGTGCCATCTTGTCTTCTCAAAGAAATGTTGTATGAGCTGTTTTTGTTGGGCGTTATCAGATTCCAGAATTTCTTTGGGTTAGAGCGCATTATGTCTAGGAGATCATGATTGTAGAATTTTCTTTTAGACGACCGTAATAACTGGGTGTATTCGCGAAGACTGGCGAAGTATTTGTTCCATTTGACAGATGATGTAGAATTTTTGGCATTACGGAAGAGGCGTTTTTTCTTCCGCGATAATTTGCGCAAGGCATTCGAAAACCAAGGCTTAGTGGCGTCGCCGCGGATGCATATTGAGTGGTACGTAAGCGTCAATGAGCGACAAAAGTTTGTGCTTAAAAAGGCACCAGTTTTCATTAACGGATCTCGTAGACATAGATAGGAGGAAAGCAGCGAAAAATTGATCGAGGTCGGAGTTCACACTCGCCAAGTCGGCATTACGATAATCGCGGATGTATTTGACGGATGGTTGGTGGGCGGAAATTTCAATGGTTAGGTCGAAAAACAAGAGACTGTGATCACTGAGTCCACTAGATTGCGAAAGTGATTGGATTAATTCTGGACTGGAGACAAGAATGAGGTCAAGGATGTTTGAGCCCCGTGTTGGCTCATGAACTGCTTGGAAGAGGTTGAATGTAAGGACGAGTTCAAGGAAGTCTTTAGATTGGCGAGACGATGCTGTTAAAGCTTCCCAGTCGATATCCGGGTAGTTGAAATCGCCACAGAGTATAAAATTGGCGTGGGGAAGTCGAGAATGCAGGTCTTGAAGCACACAGTGAAGGTCCGTAATGAAAGATTGATCTGTGTCAGGTGCTCGATAGCATGCAATTACTAGGTTGGTACGAGACGGAAGACAGATTTTAAGACAAATTATTTCGCTGCGGCAATTAATCTCGACTAGAGCGGATGGAATGTTAGATTTGACAAGAGCAAGAATGCCCCCTCCCCTGCGACCTATTCTATCTCGCCTGTAGAAATGAAAGGACCGGTTGTCTTGCAGCAGTTCTGCGTCTTGAATATCAGGTGTTAGCCAAGATTCGGTAAATACCGCAATGTCAGTGTTATGATCTTCAAGGACGGTTTCAACTATTTCTTTCTTTGGCAGGTAACTGCGTATGTTGGTCATCAGGACAGAAGCTTTCTGATAAGTTGTGGTAGGACGCAAGCGTGTGGATGGTTGAACCTGCTGTAAAAACGGGACACATGGCGCCTTGGCTAATCGCTATGGTTTAAGTTCTACAATGGAATCCGTTTCAGCGTTGAAAGTGAACTGCCTTTTGCCGATAAGTAACTTGTCGAAGCGGATCTTAAATGAGGCGTTGCTTTGTTGGCCGTAAGAAAAAAGTTTTTTCCTCGCTTGTCGAACTTTCGAGGAATAGTCCTCACGAACTGAGAATGAGGTGTCTAAGTTTATGCCCTGCAACAAGAATTCTTGATTTATCTTTAAAGTGTGCCAGTTTAACAATTATTGGGCGGTTTTTGTCTGTTTGGAAACGGCCCAGTCGGTGCGCGCGTTCGATGTCTTGGCTATCAATAGTAATGTCTTGGTGTTCGGAGCAGAAAGAAATAATATGTGCTTCAGACTGTGCCCAGCTTTCGCTGGGCCCATCCTGAAGACCGAGAAACAATAAGTTCGAGCGGCGCAAGCGGTTTTCAGCGTCGTCGCACTTGTTTGTTAATGCTTTTACGTTTGAAGTAAGTCTGGCCAAGTCGGTGTTATTTACAGATGCAGCAACATTTTCCGGATTAGATTCGACTGTTTTTTCCAGTGTTTCGACCCGCGCTGAAAGACGGCGGACCGAGTCTTCAATGTTTGTTTGAGCAGAACGGATCAAGGCAAGCTCTGCAATTACAGTGCTCTGAGAGGATTCAATGCGTGATATGGCTTCGGAAATTGATTCTAGAGACGGCGGAGCTTTGCTTTCGGTCGGGCCTGGGTTCAATTCGACGTCCCCAGATAACATGAGCAGAAGACAAGTCAGGTGGACGTCACACGGGCATTTCGAGGGCCCTCGAACCGATAGTCGATCGACTAAAAGGCGATCGAGCGCTGCTACACGGGCAGTTTCAATGGCGATCGAGTCAATAGCCTATCGAGTCAACGGAGCAGCACGGAACTCCATCGAGATTTCGAGGGTCTTCGAGCGCTGCCCAAGGTTGCTAGCGTTGCTTCGAGCGGCGCCAAGCGCACTTTCGTACACGACACATTCATGGTACAAAAGCATGAACAAACATTATTCGCCTAGACTTTATTGCTAGCAGTCTGTACAATAATTCTAAAATTGTATCAGACTGGTTTTAAGCGCATTAAGCGCATTAATTTGGCGTTGCGGTCTTTGCGTACTTTGCGTTGACAACATAGCGGCGCCCTGCCCGCCCGCTTCGCAGCGATAACAACTTCGTCGCTGATCCCTAAAAGCAATATCGTGTTCTTAGCTGTTGTATTCGCCTTCGATTTGCCCATTCTTACCCTCGCATAGAGTTTCAAGAGACAAATAGCTCTTGTTTTTTCAGATATCAAAGCGACTTCCCATGTGTTAAGCCTGACGAAGCAGCGCTCCAACGCAGTTGGACTTGATTGGTTTTGGCTCGTCTTGTATTAGAGTGGCTACAGCAGTGTCTGCATCTGTCCGTCGCGTGCGTGCAATTAAAAGGGGTTCAAACGACATGCGCGTATGCGTGTATTTAAGCATTTCGTGTACATTTATGAAATATTTTTGTTATTTTTGTAAAATGTAAAGTAGCGATTGTGGCGCCACACAAGCGTAGCGTGAGACACGAGAACCATTTCAATGGCCATTGAGATTTGCCGTGTAGCAGCGACACAACTCCTTCGAGTTCGATGGTGATTGAGAATCTCGAAGATCCTCGACTCGATCGGCATTGAAACTGGCCGTGTGACAGGGGTATAAGCCGATAATTTAGGCATCGACCAGACTGCCTAATGTATGACTTGCCACAAGTGAGCGGGATTCTGTACACGACACCGGCTTTGCAAAATACGAACTGCGTTTGGTAGTTAATGGTTTATGGGCGGTTTAACGTCTCAAAGCGACTCAGGTTATGAGAGACGCCGTAGTGAAGGGCTCCGGAAATTTCGACCACCTGGGGTTCTTTAACGTGCACTGACGTCGCGCAGTACACGGGCCTCTAGAATTTCGCCTCCATCGAAATTCGACAGCCGCGGCCGGGATCGAACCCGCGTCTTTCGGGCCAGCAGCCGAGCGCCGTAACCACTCAGCCACCGTGGCGGCTGCGTTTGGTGGTTCGTAGTACAAGTTGGCTGCCTTGCCTCGCCGTTCACGAGCGGGCACAGGCGCACAAGCTCTTTTGGGGCAGTCAATGCAAGATCGACGCCGCACTTTTTTTGCCATGTTTTTTAGATGCTGCGACACATGGTGCTCAGTAGACGGTGCTCAATAGAACTAGCCTCTTTTGTAGCGAAAGCTACACTAGGCTAGTCAGCGGCGCATTTCAGGTGTGTCGCTAGTCGCTACTGCGCATGTGCCACTAGTTGCACCGAGCCAAAGCTGTTCTCCCGCCGCTGCGTCGCGCCTTTCCTTAAAATCCAATTTTCAATTGCCCTTTTGTTCCTTTCTTATATCCCTCCCTCCTTTATCCCTTTCCTTACGGAGCGGTTCGGGTGTCCACCGAGATATGTGAGACAGTTACTGTGCCGTTTCCTTCCCCCAGCAACCAATTTTTTTTCGTTCATTTTCACGAAAGGAAAGGCGCACAACTGGCTCCCTGGGTCAGCGGACCCCTCAATCTCCCTTTCATGAACGTGGCGGTGCTGTCGAACTGCAAAAATCTGCTGCTAATGCATGCAGTCCACACACACACACACACACACACACACACACACACACACACACACACACACACACACACACGTATATATATATATATATATATATATATATATATATATATATATATATATATATATATATATATTATATATATATATATATATATATATATCGCCACGTACCCCAAAGCGCGATTGAGGCGTCCACTGACCCAAGAAGCCAGTTATGCGCCCTTCCTTTCCTCAAAAACATCGGCTTCTTTTAGAACGTTTTAGAAGCCGATGTTTCCAAAACGTTGTCAACGCCCCGCCGCGGTGGCTCAGTGGTTAGGGCGCTCGACTACTGATCCTGAGTTCCCGGGTTCGAACCCGACCGCGGCGGCTGCGTTTTTATGGAGGAAAAACGCTAGGGCGCCCGTGTGCTGTGCGATGTCACACCACAGGTGGTAGAAATTAGTCCGGAGCCTTCCACTAGCGCAACTCTTTGTTCCTTTCTTCTTTCACTCCCTCCTTTATCCCTTCCCTTACGGCGCGGTTCAGGTGTCCAACGATATATGAGACAGATACTGCGCCATTTCCTTTCCCCAAAAACCAATTATTATTATTATTAAAACGTTGTCAACGCCAACGCCAATGAACACAACGACCGCCGACAGCTTTCGCTTTGTATATCCTGCATTAGCTGAGCTAATTCACATTCATTTTTCTTCGCCTTCTTTTTCAGCCTGCATCTCCTGTTCGTCTGTGCCTCTCGCAGCCTGAAGCGTCATTCAGCAACCGCAGCATCTAATACACGATCGCCTGCGCGCAGAGGAACCACAATAATGCGACTCAGCAATTTAGAAGGGGATCACACCGTGGACCTCATTTACGTGAGAGTGCAATCAGCAAAGAACGAGGTATGCGGATGTTAGTTTCTGGGCAAGTTAGGCTTACTGCGGTACATCGCGGACTGTAAACCGGCTTACTTCATACCTGCCCTTTGTTACATTCCAGCATATCTGCGTGAAATCAAATCTCAACTTACCACAGTACGGCAACGCGTCCCTGGCACTTGATGATCGACGCCGCGTGCAGTCCTCAGCATGAAATCAACTCTCAACTATACACAGTACGTCCCTGACACTTGATGATCGATGCCGCGTGCAGTCCTCAGCATGAAATCAACTCTCAACACAGTACGGCAGCGCGTCCCTGGCACTTGATGCTCGACGCCGCGTGCAGTCCTCAGCGCGAAATCAACTCTGAACTTACCACAGTACGACCCTGGCACTTGATGATCGACGCGCGTGCAGTCCTCAGCGTGAAATCAATTCTCAACTTACCACAGTACGACCCTGGCACTTGATGATCGACGCAGAGTGCAGTCCTCAGCGTAAAATCAACTCTCAACTTACCACAGTACGTCCCTGGCACTTGATGATCGACGCCGCGTGCAGTCCTCAGCATGAAATCAACTCTCAACTTACCACAGTACGCAGCGGCGTCCCTGGCACTATATGCTTGACGCCGCGTGCAGTCCTCAGCGTGAACTCAACTCTCAACTTACCATAGTACGTCCCTGGCACTTGATGATCGACGCCGCGTGCAGTCCTCAGCGTGAAATCAATTCTCAACTTACCACAGTACGACCCTGGCACTTGATGATCGACGCAGAGTGCAGTCCTCAGCGTAAAATCAACTCTCAACTTACCACAGTGCTGCAGCGCGCGTCCCTGGCACTATATGCTTGACGCCGCGTGCAGTCCTCAGCGTGAAATCAACTCTGAACTTACCACAGTACGTCCCTGGCGCTTGATGATCGACGCCGCGTGCAGTCCTCAGCGTGAAATCAATTCTCAACTTACCACAGTACGTCCCTGGCACTTGATGATCGACGCCGCGTGCAGTCCTCAGCGTGAAATCAATTCTCAACTTACCACAGTACGGCAGCGCGTCCCTGGCACTTTGATCGACGCCGCGTGCAGTCCTCAGCGTGAAATCAATTCTCAACTTACCACAGTACACCACTGGCACTTGATGATCGACGCAGAGTGCAGTCCTCAGCGTAAAATCAATTCTCAACTTACCACAGCACGGCAGCGCGTCCCTGGCACTTTATGCTTGACGCCGCGTGCAGTCCTCAGCGTGAAATCAACTCTCAACTTACCACAGTACGTCCCTGGCACTTGATGATCGACGCCGCGTGCAGTCCTCAGCGTGAAATCAATTCTCAACTTACCACAGTACGACCCTGGCACTTGATTATCGACGCAGAGTGCAGTCCTCAGCGTAAAATCAACTCTCAACTTACCACAGTACGTCCCTGGCACTTGATGATCGACGCCGCGTGCAGTCCTCAGCGTGAAATCAATTCTCAACTTACCACAGTACGTCCCTGGCACTTGATGATCGACGCCGCGTGCAGTCCTCAGCGTGAAATCAATTCTCAACTTACCACAGTACGGATCCCTGGCACTTGATGATCGACGCCGCGTGCAGTCCTCAGCGTGAAATCAATTCTCAACTTACCACAGTACGCACTGGCACTTGATCGACACAGCCTCAGCGAAATCAACTCAACTTACCACAGCACGGCAGCGCGTCCCTGGCACTTTATGCTTGACGCCGCGTGCAGTCCTCAGCGTGAACTCAACTCTCAACTTACCATAGTACGTCCCTGCCACTTGATGATCGACGCCGCGTGCAGTCCTCAGCGTGAAATCAATTCTCAACTTACCACAGTACGTCCCTGGCGCTTGATGATCGACGCCGCTTGCAGTCCAGCATGAAATCAACTCTCAACTTACCACAGTACGGAAGCGCGTCCCTGGCACTTGATGCTCGACGCCGCGTGCAGTCCTCAAGCATGTGGAAGCTCAGCGCTGCTTAGAGAGCCAGAGAAAGGCCGGGACGAGTGCAATATTCCATCATACAAGCAACATTGCCACTCATCCAGACCTGCCCAAGGCTAATCTCGGTAGTCGACGTCGCCCAGACGCTGTGCTCCGATGAGGCGGTTCCGATCTTGTCCTAAACAAAAGAATAAAAAACATGGCGATGGGACTGCCGCAAACATTCATACTGTATGAGGCAATTTGGAAGCCGCACGGACCGAACACGTACGTATGCGTGGAAAATCAGTTGTTCCACAGGACAACAAGAAGCAAGGGGTCAGATGATTTCGTGTTTTGTCCTCATAGCGAGAACGCCGCAAGACATCCTGTAAACTTGCGGGGGACTCCCACGAAGGAACGCAGCGCCGAACGGCGTGACGCACATCCGCATGGGAATAGCTGCTCGCGCCAGGACGGATATAAGAGCGGGGAGACTTCCATCTGGTAGGGAGCTGTCTCGTTGTGCGCGCGGCCAAGGAAATGAAATACGATCGCCCGCCGCCCGGCGCTCATTGTTTACGCGGCTCGTCATCAGAGCCGGTGCGAAGTGCAAACCACGAGGAAAATAAAAAAGAAACGCGGAACAAAACAACGGGCAATCCCTGCACGCACAAAAAAGGCATTGCTTTTCTCGCAGCTACGCCTTCGTTGCTCACGCCTGCATGTTTTCTGCTGCCCAAACGAACCTCATAGGGACGCGCTGAGAAATAAAAACGATAAAATAAAGAACAAGTTAGAAGTGTGCAAGGGAGTATTGTGAGACGGCGGGAAATTTCAAATTTGCTGCGGAATTTCAGTCCCACAAAAACAATTCCAGGGGACACAGCAGTTCGGATAACACCAAAAAGTTAGATGTTAACTAGAGCAAAAAGAAAAACAAATAGTAGGAAAGCAAACAGAGCCCTTCAGAGTTATCACTTCGCCTCCCCCCCCCCCACCCCCTCCCCCCCTTCCCCACTGCGCACTTCGTACTTAAGCAGTTCGTATAGCCATCACTCTGAGCCCTAAGACTAAAAAAAAAGGTACAAAAAGTTTTAGAATCAGAGAACAATGCTGCAATAAAGCCCAACTTGCCTCCGGAAACGGGAGGTCGGATACGCACAACGAGACAAAGACGAGGGAAGGTGACCTTCCCGCCTTTCCTACGCCCGGCAAGCTGAACATCTGTCGCGCGTGCATGAAACGCTGCGTGCGCGCACGCCGCGTTTCTTGTCCGTGCTTTAAACGCCTCCTTTTCCTGTTGACGCGGCTTGACGGAGCATGCAAACAGGAAGAGAAGGCCACAGGAAGCGAGCCCACCTCGACTGGTTCTCACGATGCCGTGAGCAGCAGCAGCAGCAGCAAACAGCAAGCGGATCCACGATGTTCCTGCCTAGAGCAGAGTTCCGCGGTGTACACCCCGGAATCCGTTCCCAAAACCGGCTTCGTCGGCGCCTGCTGAACACGCACCTCGCCAGGTAGCTTCAACGCGCAGCTCGGGCGGACGGACGGCTGAATGGTTTTGCACTCCCGAGATCCAGCAGAACGAAGACTGCAAGGGCCGGGAGAATGAAGAAAAGCAGGGTGGGGGGGTGAATAGGCGGGACGGTGGGAGCTTTCTTTTCTCTTTCACTCGGGTTTCCTGGGGTACAAAAGGAGAGGGAATGAAAGAGGAAGCGAGGCCAGGTCGCCCTTCTACCTGTTTGTACACAACAGGCGCGGTGAAAAAGAAAACCTGAGCCTAGCTCCCTTTGCTTCCCAGTAAAAAAGCAGCGCGGGGAGAGAGGGGGATTCCTCTCCCTCCGCGAAGCCGCCGAGAGGCAACGAATTCAGCAACGGATTCTCGGGGACTCGCTCAATTCCCCTCCGCCGAGCCCACTGTGCTACTCCGGGCTGCACCCAGGTGGGAGCGAGTGCGAAGCAGCCATTGTTGTCGGCTCCAGCGAGCGAACGACCGGTAAGGTCTGACGACAATTTTTGGTCTCGCTCCGCAGGGCGTTGGCGGCGAGCATTTCCATTTACGCTTTTGCTCCCCCTCTTTCTCGCTCTTCTTTTTTTTTCCTTTTCCTTCGCGATTTCCAATGGGGAGCAAAACGTGCGCAGACGAGCACGAGGCAGCAGGGGGTGCGCGCATCGAGGAAGCGACGGGAACTGTACAAAGAGGGGGAGCGAGGTTGTACGAGGAGCCCTTGAAAGGGAACGGCGCTGCAGACAGGCTTCCCATGCCGCCATTGCATTGAGGGAAAGAAAAGCGTCACGCAGGGTGGGAGCGAGCTTTCTTCTGCTCTTCCAGGTGCTTCCAAAAGGTAAGGAACGAGACGTTCCGAGAACGCTCTTCGCCTCGCCCTCATGGCTTCGTCAAGACGCCCTCCTTGGACGGGCCCACAGTTCCGACCTTCGTGCCGACGGGGTCGCGTTGCTTAATGCACGGCCCCCAGCAGCTCGACGTCTGGCTGTGGCTGCAGCTTGTCGAAGAACACATTATGCTTAGCTGAAGTGCACTTCGCGGTCACTGCAGTCTTTTTCCTCGCGACAGTGTAGCGAGCGAACGAGAAGGAAAATGCACATTCATCAAGAATGAATGTTTCAACGAAGCCCGAATATCCCGGGGCAAAATGGCACGACTCGTTAGAAGGCATATAGCAATCTGTCATGAACTCGTCGACATCAGCACCTGCGACGAGGTACAACATGTGCGCAAATGACAAAGCTGACGCAGCTGCGAGTCGACTTCTGCAGGAAGGCATGCAGTGAAACGAGATGTCCCTGCTGACTGTTCGCTTCGAACCATTGTCTGTGGTACCCACACTTATTGCCCAAGCTTTCCGCAAGTCTAGATCGGACGCCACGCGGACACCTCGGCAAGGTGCAAAAGCGACTGGAATTCTATGACGCGCCTTTCCTCGTTCTAGAGTGTCATTCTTTCTGACGCGACGCTGCAAAGTTGGAAACCGGTGCTGGCATCGTTTCCTTTAGCGTTGCACATAGCGACCGCAAGTTCTTACAAAGGCATCAAATACCGCACGGGATCTACTTGAAACGCACAGACATGCCACATTGTCCTTGCCGTGTGCGCTACTAATTCCAAGGGTGCAGTTCCCTCATAGAGCTAGGAATTATATATTCCAGAGCTAACCTCGAAACACGTCATGACTTGCGAGAGCAGCCTTTTTTGAGGGTGCCACGTTATTTGGTGTCGGCACCCCTGTATCGGCCTTAATTGATCTAAGAAAACACAAAACTCTAGAGGCTTGCAACGAGCTTTAAGCACCTTTCTGTGATTCTAGGTTAACTATACGTTACTGTTATTTCATTGCTTATTTCTTTTATTTCGCTTAGTAAAAGCTGATTGGCGCTAGCGACGCGAGAAATGGAAATTGATGGAAAACGAGCACATTTTTAGCGTCCGACCCCATCTGTTGATAATAACAATAATAATAATTGGTTTTTGGGGAAAGGAAATGGCGCAGTATCTGTCTCATATATCGTTGGACACCTGAACCGCGCCGTAAGGGAAGGGATAAAGGAGGGAGTGAAAGAAGAAAGGAAGAGAGAGGTGCCGTAGTGGAGGGCTCCTGAATAATTTCGACCACTTGGGGATCTTTAACGTGCACTGACATCGCACAGCACACGGGCGCCTTAGCGTTTTGCCTCCATAAAAACGCAGCCGCCGCGGTCGGGTTCGAACCCGGGAACTCCGGATCAGTAGCCGAGCGCCCTAACCACTGAGCCACCGCGGCGGGATCTGTTGATAGCAAATTCAGAAAAAGAAATACGCTGAAAGGCATACGTACCCGCGGCTGTGACTCAGTGGTTAAGTCACTCGGCTAATGATCCGGGTTACCCGGGTTCGAACCCGACCGCGGCGGTCGCGTTTCGATGGAGGCTAAACGCAAAGGCGCCCGTGTGCTGTGCGATGTCAGTGCACGTTAAAGATCTCCAGGTGGTCGAAATTATTCCGGAGCCCTCCTCTGCGGCATCTCTTTCTTCCCTCAGTCCCTCCTTTATCCCTCCCCTTACGGCGTGGTTCAGGTATCCGCCGATATATGAGACAGATACTGCGCCATATCCTTTCCCCAAAAAACCAATTTTCAAAGGCATATACGTTTCAATGTCGACGTTAACATATATGTTAGCATGGATATGTTAAAACCGAATAACGCCCTAAGTTGAAGACAATCAACGCTGAGAAAATTTTAGTTTTCTTGTTTTCTTTGGAGTCTACCATGGGGCATCAGTTTGCATTTCATTTTTTTTTTGTAAACACGGTACAAGCCCTGCGGGTAAACTAAAGCTGCCTCCGACGTAAGCGTCATGTAGAAATGAAGGAGAGATCCTCGCCACCAAGCACTGTTCACTTGAATAGGACGAGCTGTCCGGCTATATGGTTCGTATATGCGTCGTATTCTCTGTGTCTCGTCCTTACGTTGCTACGCGCTGTTAAAATAACCTTTTTGCACTGCGGGAAGCGTACTGACAACGGTCGTGCCCTCCACGAAGTAAGCCTAGCCTTCGAGTTGTTTCCAGGTTTCTAACATATAAAACATTCTTCTGAAACTGACCTATATGCAAGTCCTCGACCTTTTTGCAGCCCCTTAAATTACCAGCCTTTTCTTCCCCGTCCCACAGTTACCAATCCTGTGCAGTTATTTGAATCTTCCTTTTTTTTTTTGCTCTGTCTACAATCCAGGGCTTCTTATGCATCTTGTCTGCCACGAAGACGCGAAAAAAAAACGATCCTCAACCTTCGCGCTGACCTTTCAGTACCATCTCCGAACTAAACGATGGCATCGAACAGAAGCACCAACATCGTCACTTGTAACTCAATCCTTGCTCCGTGCCAACCTGATTTTCTTTTTTTTTTTGCAACCTGCATATCTTACGACAGCAAGCAAAGGTGAAAGTCGGCTCCTCATCTAACACCCTTTTGTCTATATGACTCTCCTCCTCACAAATAAATAAAAAGTACCCCCTTCAGCGCTCAGCCAAACCTCTGCTATGGGATGCGAGGAAGGATAACGAATGTGAGGCACTGCAGAACTTCTGAAGGCTTCTGAATGCAAGCTGTGAGCTCCAGTCACTGATCGAGTGGTTGGAATCACTCGCCCTTAGTCAATTGTACATGGAAGCCAACGCGATACACAGCAGCAAATCAAACCTCGACAGTCAGAAGAAGGTACAACACAAATGCTGCACTACGGGCACTACGGAAAAAAATGCGTAAAGCCTGATTACACTGACTGTACTCGACTTCTATAATAGAGATTAAGCACATACCAGGCTCCCCCCCCCCCCCCCCCCAATTGCTCGTTACAAGAAAGTATCTTTGACTCCTCTTGAAAACAAATCCTGGCTACGTGTCCAGCATATGCGGATATCTACTAGCGTAGATGTATACCGCACGTAATTAAGATCTCCAGTTGATGGCAAGGAAATATTTGAATTGTACAATGTTCCCGCACATTCGTAACTGAGAAAGACGTGGGTTCGATCCCGGCCGCGGCGGTCGAATTTCGATGGAGGCGAAATTCTAGAGGCCCGTGTACTGTGTGATGTCAGTGCACGTTCAAGAACCCCAGGTGGTCAAAATTTCCGGAGTCGCTTTGGGACGCTAAACCTCCAAAAAACAAAACCATTCGTAACTGAGGTCACACATGTCAGCACTAGACCGTACGTGACGCGCATGGCTTCGTGCCACAGTGCTTCCTTCCACTGCGGTATCTCAACTATTCCATGCCGCCGCCAAGCCACAGCAAGCTGAGCAACCACTTCACAGTTTTCGTTTGATTACCGAAGAGATTTGCTGCGCACGAGGCCAATTTCGTAGCTTGAAAGCCATCTTCGCGTTGTGTGTCTGCACAACAAATACCGGCATCCTATGCCCCTCCTCCCCCAAACGCTCCCGCGCAGCCCACATAGAGCACACATGTCGGGACCCGCAAAAACCACCTTTCACGACCGTTCGCTCTCTTTCCCCCGCGCTCTCTCCTGCTGCCGCGTCCGGGAGGTGGCGATGGCGGTAGCAGTTCCGCCAACATTCCGCGCCGAGGCTCCACTTTCCCCTCTTCGTTCCACAAAGCGGCGAAGCGAACAAATACAGAGCGACAAAAAACGCATAAGCAGAGAGCCTGGAGGCGAGCGGGTCGCGCATACCGCTCGCGGGACCCAGTTTTGATTTAAATGTCCGTTCTTGAGCGGGGCCCGTCGAGGCGTCGGGCGCCGCGAAGGAGGATCCACCTCGGGCCTCCGTTGCTGATGCCGCCGTCTCCTCCTTTCCACTTCGTCTCGCGCGAAAGCCGAGCACCGCCGATGCCGCGGCGTGGATTCTCGGAATCGCTTCGGCCACGCTGCCGCTGGCTTCTTCCCTTTCGCACCGGGCCGCGCGTTTTTTGGCTGGAGAAGCAAGCGGCGGCGGCCCCTAGGCAACAGAGAGCTCGGCAGCCCGCGCACCTGGGAAGGAGACGAGGCGTTGCTGGAAAATAGGCGTCCCCGTCCTCGCCAGCAGCCACGGCGTGCCGAAGCCCGCTGCGCACACTCCTCCGCTGGGTGGCGCCCCGACGCAAGCCAAAGCCTATCCCTCAGCCCGCGTTGTTCCCGCCGCCGGACAAGTCGTGCCCGAAAGAGGTGTCAAGTTTGTCTCTACCTCGGGCGACCTTCACAAAGAAGCGGAAACACGCCTGAATACGACCGCTGAGATAGGGGTTAAGTAAGGGCGATTGGGAATGATATACTATAGCTTCCCGTTAATTCGAACTTCCGCTTAATTCGAGCTGATATTTTCGTGTCCTAAACATAAAGTGCGCGAAAAAGTCTCCTCCTATTTAGAAGTCCACATACAGTAAACGACTTAATGGGCGCAAACATAATTTTCGCGTTTTTCGCGAATCACCAAGATCACGCGAAAAATTTGTCCCCGTCAAATAATTTGGCCAAAGGGTGAGCTACTAAGCGGCCTATCCGCTGTGCTTCAGGAAGTTAGTACTCGCGAAATATTGAGCTCACGAATAATTTGAAATTTACAGTAATCGGAACATGTTTTCGGGCGCTTTCAAATTTGACGTAGAGATTTACATTAACAAAACGAAGGCTACTGGTTTTCCTGCGTGTAATATTGTAGCGACGCTGACAGAGTACGTAATATTTCTAACCGTTTGTGCTGCCTAGCAAAAGAGAATTGCGCCGTGCCGTGTTCTGCGTTATGGGCTAGCTGTAGAAGCGCCCACTGTATAAGAAAGGTATTCAAAGGCATTCAAGTAGAACTTTTTACTGGACAAGTTGGTCCAGTCTGACGTAAGTAAAGCAGCTGCAGATGCCTCCCTACGGATCCACTCTCAACTCGACTAGCAATAATAATAAATGGTACATGCTTGGGCACGTTTTGCGTTTTGGCTTGTTTTAATTATCTAGACCATTATTACCAGCATCACTGAGCGACTAAAAGTGTCCTGGTTATGGGAGGGAAAGCCTGTGACTTCTCGTTCATGAGGTCTATCCATCACCAGCGCCGAAACATTTTACTTCCGGAGGTGCATCATCATCAACCAGACTACGCCCACTACAGGAGAAAGGCCTCTCCGATGTCTTTCCGATTAACCCTGTCCTGTGCGAGCTGCGGCCACGATATCCCGGCATAATTCTCTATCTCGTCGGCCTAACTTTCTGTTACTCCCTGCTACGCTTGCCTTCTCTTCATTGTCCATCACAACCATCACATTTGAAGAGCCGAAAGAAAAAACATTACTCACACCATTGGCAACTAAGATCACCCCCCCCCCCTCCCTTTTTTTTCAAATCCTATGCATGGCACATATTTAATCTGCTGCGTCAACCAAGTCCAGCTTATTAGGACACGACTATTAGTTGTGAAGCAACCCTGAAGTATTGTAAGACACTGTTATGAACATATTGATGTGAAATGGTCTAACCTTCCAATGCTTCGCAAAATCTTGCTTTTAATGTGTGCGCTGCGCTCTCACCGAGTAGATGCCATAGAGCACCAATGGGGTGCGTTTCTGACAATAAATAGCCGAAAACTACAAACGCACGTCCAGAACTTCTGGGTATGACAATTGCCTTAGGAAGTCTCTTACACTTGTTCTAATGCGTTCAGCGCAGGACACCGTCAGGAATGAAAACTAAAAGAATTATGCGACATCTGCAGCACCTTCGGCGTTTTTAAACTGCCAAAATGGCCGCCTCGATTTAAAGTTCGCGATCTAAACTATGCATACTAGCTGCACATATTTTTTTATTTTACTTGCATATATGTATCAGATTACTGTGAATATCACTTCGCATGATCGCGATTAGAGTTATGTCCGCATAAACTTAACGTAAATCCGGATTTTTTTTTTTTTACGACCGCTACAACATCCATCAAGTGCGGCCTTCAGCAGCGCTATATTTGAACCCTCGTTAAAGTTCTATGGATTGTTGTTCCGTAGAGCATAACTAACGATAAATGACTCACAAAACGTGAACACATGTGCGAAACATGAGAAACTCAGTAACGGGAACAAACGGCTCCAATCCAGCTGCTTGTGAGACTCGCTACTTAATATGTCCGAAGCCAATAAATGGAGTATGCGCACCTAAATTCTGGGTTGCATGTTTTCTCCTTTGTAATGATACTTAAGAAATTCGTATACACGGATTTCCACGTGGTATTGCCCTACGACCACTAAATAAATTATGATCAAATTTCTTTCATGCTATTTCGCTTTCAACAGCCGAACGATGTCTTTGACGTCAAAGTTGCATACACTTGACGTGAGGCATGAATAAACTGCGATATAAACGCTGCTTCGTACCCGCCGCGGTGCC